>BQNB010164776.1:0-14298 GCA_026074375.1 Tanacetum coccineum
ACACTTGAGCTTCCTGAAGAACTCAGTAATGTCCACAGTACCTTCCACGTTTCTAATCTAAAGAAATGCCTATCTGACGAATCTCTCTTCATTCAAATGAAAGAGCTTCGGCTCGATGACAAACTCAACTTTGTGGAATAACCAGTGGAGATTATGGATCGAGAAGTAAAGCAACTGAAACAAAGTCGTATCCCTATAGTCAAAGTAAGATGGAACTCTAAAAAAGGACCAAAATTTACGTGGGAATGCGAAGATCAAATTCGTGCCAAGTATCCACATCTGTTTCCAAATACCACTCTAACATCTAACTAAATCTCGGGACGAGATTTCTTTAAGGTTGGGAGACTATAACAACCCACAAATTTCCTCTATATAATTATCCATCTATTAAATTAGATGCAACCATTTTCATGGAAAGATTTTTGCTTTATTCCATCTATAATGTAACGTAACTTACATTACAAAAGTAAACGAGCTCACACAACCTACCAATGCTAATTTCATCAACGTTTATAGCAAGTAAACATTATAATATGTCAAGCAATATGTTTTAAACTCCATTTTTACCATACTTTATCTATTTAACGTACAATTCAAAACGTTTATTATAAAACGGATTTTAAAATGTTAACGTTTATATCAAAACCCTATCTATATGTAATATTTACATATAAATCAATGTACAACCCTTTTAAGCCTAAAGTACAAGTTGACAAAGCAAGCATTCAAACTAGCTTATTTCCCTCCATTTTTTTAAGGATTTCATACCACCTCTTTAGCACTAAGTACAAGCACTCTAATGCATTATATTTAAACACTTTTCCCTCTCTAATCCTAACCCTAGCTCGACTTAAACTAAAAACTAAAACCGAAAACTTTAAATGACCCGTTACCCCTTAACTAGCTCGAACTAAGACCTAAGCAAGCTACCACTCATCTCCATGACACACAATTCGTCCTAACCCTAAAACCGAAAACCCTAAAAACCCCGACACTAGCTCGAACTAAAGTCACACTAAGCACCACCGTAACTCACCACCTTGCTAGCCACTATCACCACCTCCTTGTCACCACCCTAGCACCCTACCACCCTTGTTACACCCTTGCTCACCAAGAAAAACTTCCCTCGTCACCTCCTTTGCAAACCGAGATCCTCACCACCTTTCAATGCTAGTCCATAGCTCCCATATGTTACTCCTAGTTAGCTTGGCTACTATTTCACACCCTTGGCCACTACTCCACTCAAAAACATTGGGCTCTAATCCATTTATCACTATATAAAGCCGAGACCCCTCCACACTTCAAAACTCACCACAAAATAAAACACAATACTCAAATCATGTACTTGCCGAATCCTAGAAGAGCTAAGTTATTTCGAAGCCAAGGGTTAGCCAAGAAACAAGAACAAAGGTCCTTGATTCATCTCCTAAAGGTTTCGGGTCTCATTTTCTCCATTCAACCCATTTTCACTATTTTGTGTACTAAGTAAGCTTTCTATCTAGTTCAATAAGCTCTTGTTATGTCTATGATCATATATAAACTTGTTTTAATCATTTGTACAAGTTAAAACCTTGTTCGAAACCCTAAACCAAATTGAACCCTAATTCGACCCACTTTGGGAAACCCCTAATCCATTCGAATTCTACAAATAAGCTAGTATGAGCTTATTCCCATATTAATAAGTTTCTTACATCTTTCATGATCACATGAGTTAAACTCTTAAACCGTCAACCTACTCGTTGGTTTTTCCTAAACCAAACACGCCTTTAAAAACCACAATAAGTTCATTTTGAAAACTCAATAAGCTATAAGCTACAAGCTGTCATAATAAGTTATACTAATAAGCTTCATTATCATTTTTACAAGCTTAAAAACTAATCTTAAAACCCTAAACCCATCGGGTTAATTTTTCTAAACCAAACGTGCCCATTTTGAATATTCGAGCTCATAAGCTCTTTTCATAAGCTACAAGCTCGTAAAACTTACTTATTTTAACTTATATTAATAATCAATAAGCTGCAAAATTAATTTCGAAATTAAAAATACAAAGATTATGGATTATGGACAAGAAATGCAATTCAAACCATGTAAAGGGGTATATATTGTAAATATTGAAACTTAAATAGTTTTTGGACCAAAAGTGTAAATACATCAAAGTTAAACCACAGGGTCCTGTTTTGCCAATTTCTAAAGTTAAAGGTTTAATATTTTAAAAATATAATTAAATGGTTAAAAGTGAAATTAATATATACCAAGGGTATATATTATCATTTTCATATTCTCAAGGGTATAAAATGTAATATTTTTATATTAATTATAAAAATACATTTAAATATTATAAGACTCGATTTATTAAATCCCAACACATTTGTCGGTATCATTTGTCGATCGAAACACTATAAAATAATTATGTTATATATTTAAAGTGTCCTAGCTCCTCAAACGTTTACTGCATGACCTCTGGATTATGATAGCCCGAACATTGATACGATATTTTCACAAATTAATAAACCAAATTAAGGTTTATGTTAAACTTTATGAAATAATGTTTTGAAACAATCAAACTAAGACTTGACATATTACCCTAGGTTGCGTGACGAGGCCGTTTATTTCCATTTGAGTTACTTTTGACGTCAATCAACTACCTTATCAAGGTGAGTTCATAGTCCTACCTTTACATGTTTTCTAAACTCCATGGGGAGATACATGCTATAAACATGAATACAATTATTTTCCAACTGTATGCTATCCTGATATATTATTGCCTAAGTACCTCCATTTGCCAAAAGGCCCCACTATCATGAACCGTTAATTACTTTGCGAAGTAAGCGCGAATGCCGTGAATAGATCTATTGGGACTGAACTTCCCCGTCCAGAGTCTGGTACATACATGGCCAGCGGACGCATTTCATTTGAGGAACTCCGGGTGTTTGGCAAAGCACCCGCTTGGGGCAACAACTTATGAATAACATTTACTTAAGGCTTCGGTGTCATGAGCTTAGTGCAATAATATAATATTGTTTACCATGATAATTGTATTCGTTGCAATTATTACTATTACATTGACTTGTATTCAACTATTACATTTCAAACCTGTGAATTTCACTCAACCTTTGTGTTGACTCTTTTAGCATGTTTATCTCAGGTAATTGAGCAAACTATGGCACGGAGTGGCATTGGACTTGAGGACGTCCAAACTTGTTATCATTCAAACTCTATGTTTTCATATGTATTTTGGGACCTCTTTTGTAAAACTCTGATATTTATTGAATGATAACTAAATTTTCCAAAACGTCTCTTTTGAGTCGTTTTCTATGATTATGACTGTTGATTCATGAAGTAATACCCCCAATTTAGCTTCCGCTGCTATGTCAAATATCGGGGTGTTACAGATTGGTATCAAGAGCCGCGGTTATAGAGAACAAGGTTAAAACCTAAACTATAACTACTTTTTCCATCCAAGAAAGTCCTCCGTGCCACTACATTTCCTGAATAGTATGTAAAGATACATAACTATTATATAAATAACTTATGTTATTTTACACTGGGTTGTTACAGAATTATGTCTACTCCTGACTATATCTACCCTATTATCGTCCCATCTGATTCTGATGTTGAGGATGCTTTTTCCTCTACAAATACTCCTGACTATACCCCGGCTTCACCGGACTATTCCCCAGCCTCACCGGGAAACACTTCTTCTGACCCTTCAGAGGATCTATCTAAGGATCTCTTGGCCTCACTAGCCATCTCACCTTTCCACGATGATCCATATATGAAGGTCATGCAAGCATATAATGCTACTAATAATGAATCACCTATTCCACCACCACGAGCTCCTATTGCTCCACCAACTGTTTTGCCTCCATCTCTAGTGTTACCACCATCACCACTATTTGATTCCCGAGATTTCTTTCTTCCCGAGGAGATTTTGCCACCTCAGAAACGAGCCCGTTTCCTATCACCCTTCTCTACTGATTCCTCTGCCCCACCTCAGGTATTTGAGATGGGAGAGAGTTCTCATAAGACGCGTTTGGAGCGCCATGAGGAACAGATCGAGACTATTTTGAATCACTTAGATGAGCTCCCTCTTGAGCGCATACAACAAGATTTTGACCAACTAGAAATCGAACTTCAAGAAGCCCGTACCCAGATTTCTGGATTTCAGAGAGAGCAAATAAGGCATGACGACGAGATTGTTCTTGCTCGCGTCAGGATTTCTACTCTGGAAATGATCATCGAGGATATCCAGGTTCGCCACCGATCAGATATGAAGAGTCTTCTGGATACGATCCATGAACTCAAGAACCACAAGGGAGGACCACCAGACTACTAGACTAGATCCTTGTCATTTACAGCTTTTGTTTAGAATCCAACCACGGGATGTGTGGCATAAATAACGACACTTGTCAAATTTTGGTTATGTAAAATATGTAGACAAGTTGTTTGCGGGTTTAAGCCTCCATTGAGGCAAGTTAGACTAGGAGACTATGCTTTATTTTATGTTCTTTGGTATTTTTCCTAGCTTATGTTGTATGAAGAGCAAATTAAATTGTTCTTCATTTGGGTAGTTCATAAGAGTGGCATGCTCATTCTTATGTAGGAGTTGTAAGGATTGTTGCACGTATTTTTTTTTGGTAGAAGGGTTTTACCCCGGTAAATTATATTAGTTCCATAATCGTTGTTTTTGCACATTGATGTGCAAGGTTGTTGCCCTGTGAACGGGCTGTGATATAGGACTACCACCTATATCCATTTACTTCAAACGCTTTTTTGTGTAATATATTTACCGGGTTGAGTCCTTTGACCTGAAAAAAAGACCTCCTTTTTGTAAACTATTGATACGATATTAGAATGATAAATAACTTTCCAAACGTCTCTTTTGAGTCATTTTCTATGATTATGACTGTTGATTCATGAAGTAATACCCTCAATTTAGCTTCCGCTTCTATGTCACATATCGGGGTGTTACAGATTTGTATCAAGAGACGTGGTTATAAAGAACAAGGTTAAAACCTAAACTATAACTATTTTCCATCCAAGAAAGTCCTCCGTGCCACTACATTTCCTAAATAGTATGTAAAGATACATAACTATTATTTAAATAAAACCCTAAAACTATTTTGTAGAACTCTCTCTCTTGGAGATTTCCGGCCGCCACCCTTGTCCACTATTCCGGCCATAAAATTGCCCACTTTCGTCCTCTCTACCTGTTCAGGGTATGCAATACGATTGCTGGGCTGTTTCTTTTCACAAGGGTGGCGGGTTACACGTTTTTTTGTTAGATCTATCAAGAAATCTCCATTAATTTAAACAACGACCTCTACCTTAATCTGCTTTGATTCGATTTGATTCATACTTATTAAGGATATTTCCTTTTTAGGGTTTCGATAAATTTTTTTGAGGTTTGTTTTTGTTTAATCGACCCGTGTAGGGTTTGATTTTGATATCGCACATGTATACATTATATCTATATTTGATCATGGTGTGTGATAGTTGTGTTGTTGTTTTGGAGGTGTGTTTATGGCCCTTGATTGTTTAATATTCTTGAAAACACCTTCTGATGGTGTAACCATGAAAAGTAGGGTTCCTGGGATCATATTGGTTCGTGGTACTGTTCTGGAAATTGGTCGTGGGTGCAGAGAGAGTGGAAGCTGGTCGTTTGGTTTTATTGACTGCTGCTAGGGATTCCTATTAGGCATTTGTGGTTAATAAAAGTAGCAGCGAATTGGTTATCATGGAAGTAGGATCTGTATGGGTTTCTGTAGATCCTTGTAACAATCTCACTCAGTTATTGTTTAGGGTTTCGAGTTGGAAGTTGCTGCGTGAATTTTAACTGTGGAATTCATGTTGTGCATTGAAATCACCATGGATCTGGTTTCTCATTGATTTAAAACCCGTTTAAGGGTTTGTCGTAAGATGTTATAGTGTTTAAATCTGTTTCTTCCATATTTGATCATGTATGGTGTTCTAATTCAGTCTACAAGCTAATGGGGTTCATGAGGTATCTAAGATAAGCCTGATGGCTATGGAAGTCTCCATATCTTTTAATGGATTTTGGTTTCTATGACGGATTTGAATCTCAATTCTGAGCAAGTGCTGATTTGCAAATTAATATGCTATCCGTTCAATGGTCATGATAGAAAGTAATGGAAGTTCGATGGGTGCGGTAATGTCTCCTTTTTAAGGGCAAAGTTAAATTAGGAAGAAATACGCTAGTGAATGTGATTATGTAAACTTTAGAATTTTCCTAGTTTATGTTTGTGCGAAGACGTTTGTTCTTCATTGGTAGTTCATAAGAGTGGCATGTCACTCTTATGTTGGTTTTTGGTATGTTGCACTTGATGTACATGCTTGTTGCCCATGTAACGGGCTGTGATATAGGACATCACCTATATCTATTGTACTTAAAAGCTTTTTTGGTGTAATACTATTTACCGGGAAAACCCTTTACCCAAAAAAAACTATTATATATATAACTTATGTTATTTTCCACTGGGTTATTACAGAATTATGTCTACATCCACCCACCCTATTATTATCCTATCTGATTCCAATATTAAGGATGCTTTTTCCTCTACAACCACTCCTGACTATACCCCGGCTTCACCGAACTATTTCCTGAATTTCCCAAGCACACCGGGAAAACACCTCTTCTGACCCTTCAGAGGATCTATCTAAGGATCTTTTAGCCTCGCTAACCATCTCACCTTTCCACGATGATCCGTATATGAAAGTTATGCAAGCATATAATGCTACTAGTAATGAATTACCTATTCCATCACCACGAACCCTAGTTGCTCCCCCAACTGTTTTGCCTTTCATCTCTAGTGTTAATCACCATCACCATATAATGCCCAGAGATTTCTTTCTTCCGATAAGATTTTACCACCTCAGCACGGCGCCGCGTTTCCTATCATCCTCCTCTACTGATTTTTCTACCTCACCTCATGTATTTGAGATTGGAGAAAGTTAACATAAGACGTATCTGGAGCGCCATGAGGAACAGATCGAGACTATTTTGAATCACTTAGATGAGCTCTCTCTTGAGCGCATTGAGCACATGGAAGATAAGATAAAAGGTCTTGGTAATGGACGAGTAATCATACAACAAGATTTTGACCAACTAGAAACCGAACTTCAAGAAGCCCGTACCCAAATTGATGGATTTTAGAGGAAGCAAACAGAGCATGACGACGAGATTGTCCGTGCTCGCGTCAGGTATTCTACTCTAGAGATACTCATCGAGGATCTCCAGGTTCGCCACCGATCAGATATGAATAGTCTTCTGGACATGATCCATGAGCTCAAGAACCATAAGGGAGGACCACCAGACTACTAGACTAGATCTTTGTCATTTACAGCTTTTGTTTAGAATCCAACCACGGGATGTGGGGCATAAATAACGACACTTGTCAAATTTTGATTATGTATAATATGTAGACAAGTTGTTTATGACACAATGAAGTTGTGATTCCATTAATACCCTCGTTGTTTCGATGATACCTGATTTATGTATGTATCGTGGTTTTTTTGTCTATCTATACCCTGTGTTTAAGATCTTCATAAGTATTTCGTATCTTTATGTACCCTAGGAGTACCATGTTCTCTTACCAGCATTCGATTTTTGTTCCTCAACTTTGTAGCCTAGATAACATGGATATGACTAAGATCAAGAATTGAGGCATAAACATTTCACCTACACACACCAGAACTAGCCTTTGATGATTATCTAAAAGGGTCGCGGTTTGAAAACCATTGGAAAAGTGAACCAAATCACTCAATGGGGGGGGGGGGAACCTAATAAGTCAGATACTTGTTAGAGTGCCCATATTTGGAAGTCTTAGACTCCAAAATTTTCTGTTATATCCTATAATGTAATATCAAAGAATGTGTATTTCTTTGTTACAACTTGTACCAAATAAAAATCTATGTCAAATGATTTCAATATCACTATGTATAATTTTTTTGATTATTTTACAATGACTTATGATATGACTATATCATTGTATGGATTCTTATTTTGTGTGTCTGTAAAATATTAATAGAATGAGCTCCCTTGACATCACATTCTGCAGCACCAGCCATGTCTCATGCCGCCATCAGAAACTAGTTGCTGATAGTGTTGCCCGCATGCTCTAGAAGCAACAAGCTGCTCCATGCAAATATTATAAAAACCATGGGAACACCAGACCAAGAAAAACTCCTGTAGCAAGAAATGAGCTAAGAGTTTATGAGCTGCCAACCTTTCAATTTCAAAGGTACGGAAGGCGTTGTTGGCCTCATCTGCTGGTTTGAACGAACTAAATCAGTATTTTCCTGTAGCAACTGTATCGAGGACCGCAAAGTAAAAATTGCTACTGGTACTCTAACTGAAGAAGCTTTATCCTGGTGAAATTCATTCGCCCAGCCAATTTGAATAGAGGAAGCCTACAAGATCACCTGGTCCGAATTTAAAAAGCTCTTAATAAAGAAATATTGTCCCCAAACTGAGGTCAAGAAAATGGAAGATGAATTTTACAATCTGACAGTAAAAGGGAATGATCTCAAGACTTACGTTAGTAAATTCCAGGAATTGGCAATTTTATGCCCAACTATGATGCCAAATTCTAAGAAATTCATAGAAGTCTTCATCGGGGGATTAATGGTATGTGTGTAATTACACATACCTTTTACCTAATAAATCGACCCTAAACGACCAAAAACGCACATAAAATGCCATAAATATGCTTGTTTTTGTGTTTGTATTGTGCAGGTACCGGATATTCACTAAAGGACGAAAAACGAAGCCAAACCCGACAAAACCAAGCACGGAATGGAAAAGCGTGAAAAGACAAAGTCAAATCGAAGCCAAAGACCAAAAAGTCAAAGTCAAAGTCAACTCCGAAAAAGTCAACAGTCAAACTCGGAGCCAAAACCGAAGAAATGTTAAATGGACCCACCCGTACCCATCTAATGGGTCGGGTCAGCCCATTTATACATTACATGAAGACTTAAAGCCCAATTCAATTACAAAAGCCCAAAGTTTAATTATAAGTCCAAATTCCCTTTTATAATTATAACCGGCCCATATGCATACCCTGGCACAACCCAAAAATTATTTTATCCTCCCCTTTTTAATAGCCACCCCTAAACGGGATTAAGCCGCCAACTCCCTTTTAATAACTACAACGAAGTCCTCAATGACTAACATTGTTAGTCCTTCAAGGACTGACATTGTTAGTCCTTCAAGGACTAACATTGTTAGTCCTTGATGACTAACTATGCAAACCACAACCTAACTCCAGGGACCAACAATGTAAATAACAAGGACTATCTGTGCAATGAATGTTTACACTTTCATGGACCAAAATTGCCAACTCTACAAACCTATACCCTGCACCCAAATTAAACCCTTCCCGCCATTGATTACTATTCATCATCCCTCACCCCCACGTGACACTGTAGCAACAGACAAAACCTATCCCCACAACTCACCCCACCTCACTAACCTACAAAAACCACCATGGCAATCCTACACACTTTTATTGAACGAATGCAATCAAAGGCTAAGATCAGCTGGCTTGGTGACTAAGAAAAAATGGAGGGTCAGGATATGCTTTGGTTCTCTCTCACAACAAAAACACAAGAAGCACACAAGCTGAAGACTTGGACATCATATAAAAAGAGAAGAAGACAAAAGATAGAAGATAACTAGGAGTGAGTTTTGGTTAATTTTTTATTTTCATGTATTGAATTGTCTTTAAAATCTGTCATTTAATTTTGAAAATCCTGTAATCTTTTACTCTTTTAATGAAATAATAAGTTTATATGTGAAACACACAATTTCCTCTACTTAACTGCTTATATCTGTGTGGCATAATTTAAAAGCCTTATAATTTGTGTTTTTACTGCTTAAATGCTTTCACCTCACCTCATATTAAACCTGCTTTGAAGATTTCTTAAGTATTTTTAGTCTTTTATATGCTTGAAAATGATTTTTACTAGTTTAAAGGGTGTTTGGGTCAACTGTCAAAACGGGTCAGAATAGAAGTGTTAATGGGTTGGGGTCATTTGGCCAACCTTTATCAGTCTTTTTGAGTTGATTTCTATCTGTTTTCAAAACTTTAAGTTTTTAAAGTTGTTTTCAAAGTTTTTTTTAGTATTGTTTACAAACTGTGGCTGAAAATCAGTTGGCATTTGCTTATTTGAGTAAAGCTTTTAAACCATCTTTTCTGCCTTGTTTTTGTGTTGACCTTGAGTGTATAATGCAATAGTGTAGAGTCTTTCAAGTTTACTTTTGTCTTGTTAAATTTTGTCAAGGTTTTAGTTAAGAACCCTTTTTGTCTAAAACTGTCCTTTTTAATCTTCACTTTTAAGTGACTTAAACTTGTTTGTAGCTTTTGAATTTTGAGCATAAGCTCATTTGGAGTCGTTCTCCATCTGTTTTAACTCTAATTTGGTTTTCAAGCTTATTTGATAACTTGTTTGTCCCTTTAAAGCTCAGAATAGTGCCCTGGTGCAACAGCTCCTTTTTCAAGCCCTTTTTCTTTGCTTATTTTTTATTCAAACTTTATTCTTTTTGATGATTTTAGAAGCCCATAAGCTGCTCTTTAAGCTAGTGTAAGCCTTAAGCTCTTAGGGTCCCTTTTTGTTGCTTAAATTTAAGCTTAAATCTTGTCCCCTAGGCTGCCCTGCACTTCTTTGTGGCTTATAGCTTATTTTGATTTTATGGCTTATTAGTCTGCTGTTCCTTGCTTATTTTTGGTTCATAAAGCTTATTAGATATAATTTGTCATCCTTTGGCAGCTTATTTGTTCTTTAGATGCTTTTTAAGTCCTTATTAATAAGCTAGCAGTCCTAAGTTTTAGATAGCAGTACTAACTCAAGGTTAGTACTGCTGAGCTTGTGGGCTTTTTGTCAGCTTATTTTCTTGGTTAATTTTTGTTTCTACCTGCTTATTAGATGTAGGAGATTAGTTATATTTCAGCTTATTAGGTTTTAAGTGCTTACTTAGTCTAAAAAAAGCCACAGATTCTTAGCTTGTTTCAAAATTAGCTTCAAGTCCAACTGTTAACTTATTTATGCTTATTTCCTTGCTTATTTTGTTCTTAGGATTGCTTATTAGGTATAGTAGCCCAACTTTTTTAGCTTATTTGTTAGTTACCTTAGCTCATTTGTGCTTTTAAGTGCTTAGTGAGCTTTTTCAAAGTCTAGCAGTACTAACTCCATGTTAGTACTGCCATGCTTCTCTTCAGCTTATTGGCTTATTTCTTGCTTATTTTCTTTGTTCTCTTTGCTTATTAAGTGAGCTTAGTTGCCTTAGTTTGTTTTCTTTCCATTTTCATTTACTTTACTTGGCTTAAAAAGCCAACGATTCGTAATATTGTTATTAGTGTATCTATTAAATTTTGCATCTTAATGTGCGTTTTTTTGAGCTAATTCGTATGAATAAAAAAGTTGTCTTTTTTAAAAAGTGCTTATTTTCTGTTTCTAAAAAAAGTTGTAAAAAAAATGGAATGTAAAAACATTTGGGAGAGGGGAGGTCCCAAGTGAGCTAGGGCTCGAACTCAGGACCTCTACCCTGCCTCCCAAACGTTTTAACCCAACACCTCTACCGTTGTGCTACAATAGCTCATATCCGTTAGATGGATTTGCCACCATAATTATAAATAAGGCCCTTTTTGGCCCAAAAAGCCTTATAAGAGTTTGTTTTGATTTTTTAACAGCTTATTGAGATAAGCTGTGTTCCCCTTTTTATTTTTCATAGATTCTAATTAACCTTAGCTAATTTTTGTAATTTTTTCAGATTTTTATATAAACGTTTAGTATTTTTTATAATTTATTTAGATTAAAAACTTAAAAAATTCATAAAAAATAAAATAATAATCAGAAAAATATAAATCTTTTTTTTTTAAATTTTCTTTTACCACATAGTTTCTAGGAAAAATATTAGTGCTTTCTTAGGGTCATTTTTGTAAAAATTCAATTTTTAAAGAACGGGATTTGATCCCGTTCTCGTTTCTTCCGGTGTTCTTCTCGTTTTACTAAAATCAACTCGTTTCAGTCTAGTTTTTTTTAGTCACTTATAGCTTATTAAAAGTAAAAAATTCACTTTAGGATTAATTTTTCATATTTTAGGTTTTTAGTCGCGTTCTGTATTTTTAATTATCGTCTCGTTTTTTGTGATTTAAGCCTAATTGCCTTAATTTTATGTTCCCGTAGACTTAGGATTTCATTCTTCTGCCTTATTTATGCTTCCCGTAGAATTTTAAGCTAATCATTTGCCTTTTTATGCTTTCATGTAGTTTTAGCTTTAAATTCCTGTTTTCGCATTTTTCTTAAATTGCTTTTGTTTAGGTGTTTATAGTATTTATTTTCTTTTTGCATATTATTAGTAGTTTTACAAACTCAACCCCATATCTTTTCCATTCAAGCATCGATATTCAAACCGACTCTCGATTTTCAAATTCACGCCTCGTTGGGAAGAACGACCCGGGTCCGGTTTTAAACTTTGTGGATAACGAAGTGAGAAACCGATACTTCCGGTTTACTATACTACTATCATTGATATTATCCTATTTGTTATATATGTTTATATATTTATTTATATTTATATATATAGTAAAAAGGGAATCAATCAATTACCCAGAAGTATTAAAGGAAATGTTACCGCTTCAAAGCCTCAAACTTTGGAGGAAGCCATTACCATAACTCAGAGGTTAATGGATCAAGTAACAAAGCACAATTTTGTGCAAGGAACCAATGATCACAAACGAAAGTTTAATGATAGAAGAACCTTCAACAACAACAACTACCAGAACAACCGTAACAACAACAATAGCAACCGCAACAATGATCACCAACAACAGAATAGAAGGCAAAAAACCGTCAAGGCTAATGTTGTCACCCCAACTGAAAACAATAGGTATGCTAGAAGCCTTCCCCGTGTAAGAAATGCACCCTGCATCACATAGGACCTTGCACTGTTAAGTGTCAGACTTGCAACAAGGTGGGTCATCTGACCAGGAACTGCAGAAACAAAGGACCAGCCACTGGAAGCAACCTACAACCAGTATTCGTAACTTGTCATGCCTGCGGAGAGAAAGGGCACTACAAAAGTCAGTGCTCAAGAGCAAACAACAATGCCCACGGAAGAGCATACTTGCTAAGAGACAAGAACGCTCACCAAGACCCGAACGTAGTCACGGGTACGTTCCTTCTAAACCAACATCTAGCTAGGTTTTAATTGAACTTCAGAGCCGATAAAGGTTTGTAATCCCTATCTCTTTGCTTCAATGCTTAATATCCCACCATTACTCCAAGATACTACCTATACATTGAAATGGCCAATGAAAACCTAGTATAGCACTAAAAACCGTACTCCAGGGTTTGCACTTCTGATTTTGTTAAACTAACCTTTCAAATTGATCTCATTCCGATTAAAACTCGGTAGGTTCGACGTTCGCCATTGGTATGGGATTTGGTTTATGCAAGTATCATGCTAGAATTATTTGTGACGAGAAAGTCGTCCACATCCCCATCGACGGTGAAACTTTGATCATCCGAGGTGATCGAAGTAAAACGCGACTAAGCCTCATATCCTGTATTAAAACCAAAAGATATATATCCAGGGGATATCAAGTAATGGAGAAAAAGTCAGATAAAAAACGACTGGAAGATATACCAGTAGTCAGAGAATTTCTGGAAGTTTTTCCTGAAAATCTACCCGTTCTTCCTCCGGTTCGCCAAGTATAATTCCAAATTGATTTAATTGTAGGAGCGGCACAAGTAGCTCGAGCACCTTACAGATTAGCTCCTTCAGAAATGCAGGGACTATCTGACCAACTACAAGAGTTAGCAGACCGAGGTTTTATCTAACCAAGTACTTCGGCTTAGGGAGCTCCTGCCTTATTTGTTAGAAAGAAAGACGAATCTTTCAGAATGTGTATAGATTATCGGGAATTGAATAAACTCACCGTAAAGAATCATTACCTATTACCTAGGATTGATGATTTATTCGACCAACTTCAAGGTTCGAGTGTTTACTCGAAAATTGACTTAAGATCAAGCTATCACCAATTGAGAGTCCGGGACGAAGATATTCCCAAAACTGATTTTAGAACGCGGTACGGACACTACGAATTCCAAGTGATGCCATTTGGTTTAACTAACGCACCTGCTGTATTCATGGACCTCATGAACCGTGTGTGTAAATCATACTTGGATAAATTTGTGATAGTGTTCATTGATGATATTCTTATCTACTCCCGTAACAAAGAAGAATAAGCAAATCACCTCAGAATAATCTTAGAATTA
>BQNB010164777.1:0-14298 GCA_026074375.1 Tanacetum coccineum
CAAGAAGTTGGTAGATATAAAGCTATAATCAGCACCAGAATCAAACAAAACCATAGCGAAATGAAAGTTTAGAGAAAATGTACCCGTCACAATGTTCGAGTCTTATGGAGCTTCAGCAACACCTAGGCCAAAGGCTCTACCACGTGCTTGATTCCTATTGTTCCCTTGGTTGGGGTTTCCTTCGATTGCTAGCATAGGGTTTGTATGACATTTCGCGTTTTCAAGGTCACTATTAAATCTCGACTTAATTTCAATTTTTATTTTTAAATAAATATCGAGTTTTGCCTTTATGTCGATCGCCGTTTTAAATAATTCGCGAGCCGTGCTTATGATCGTTATCCGTTTAAATATTTTAAGAAGTTAAAAAAATATTATATTTTTCCTCATTGGCTCGAAAATTTTATTTTTGTAATCCTCGTTGGTTCCCGCGCTTAGCCGAATCCTTGTTACCATTTTTACCTAAACATAAAAATACCTACCTTTAAAAACTTTACTTATACAAAATAACATAACAAAAATATACATAACTAATTTACAAAAAAATAAATAATAAACCTTACATCCTAAACCCATCTGACGCCAAAAATATTTACCAATACATTGTTATAATTGTGTTTTGCATGCCTCGTATATTCATAATCCTCTATTCAAATCTAACACACAATAAACCCACAGCTAGAAAAACTACTGCTCTCTCTCCCTCTCTTGGTACCTGACGAACAGAAACAACCATCACACCACCATAAAAAAATTTCTTTTCTACTCTAAATCACTACAACTCACTTCTACAATCATCTACATTAATCCTCCATAACCTTTATCATCATTATAAGAGAAAATACCATACAAAATTTTTCCTAGAATCTTGATTTTATGAATTCTTGAAGCTTTTGATTGAAGAAAAATGATAAGGATTGAAGATTTATGGTAAAACAAATGTTGGGTGTAATAAAAATCAAAGTTTTTGGGATATTAAGGGGTGTTTGGATCGGCTGAATTAAGGGACCAAAAGGATCATTCGATTTGATTAATTATCTTGCATCTTCTAGTGATTGTGAGCTCTCAAAACCCTCTTTGATAATTTTATTTTATGTATAGGCATATGTTTATGTTTTATTATATATTTTGGAATCCACTTGTATGATGTTAAATTGATTTTTGAGATGTTGAACAAGTGTTGGTTATGATATAGGATGATGATAGGTTAGTTAAGAGAAATTGTGAATTGGTTTAATGATGAATATGGCCTCTAGTGTGATTTTGTAATAAGACATTTTCTGCAGAAAATTAAAGCCCATGTTTTGATGTCGTAAAAATGATAAAGTTGGAATTTTAATTAAGATTATGTTAGAGCTTGTCAAGACGATCGTTTTCATGTATGGATCGCCTTATAACTCTTAAAAACGAAGATTCTATGGCAAATTGAAACTAGAAATAGTCATTGTAAAAATCCAGTTTTTGGGGTATAATTAGTTGCTGTCAGGATTTTGAAGGGGCTTTTTCGTCACTTTCTAGTCTGTTTCGGCCTTCGGCCAAAACACGAAAGTTGTTCGGATGGCCGTTTTACTGCCCCGCGAGGTCGGTTAAGTCTAGAATCAAGTAAAAATGGGTCTAAACGCTAAGGCAAAACCTGGGTTTTTCATTTTTAATAAACTGCATCAGACCTGATGCAAGGGTATTTTCGTCCATTTCTGTCGATTTCCGGGTCTCGGCCAAAACTAAAAAGTTGTCCGGAACGTCGTTTTACGTCCAGGTACTTTAGAGTCCGAGATGTGAAAATGTGTTTTAATGGGTCGTTTTTGAAACGGGTCAGATTTGGCAAAGTATAATAAAAAGTTAAAAACTTATAAAGGAACGGGTTGGTTGCTGATTTTTGTTAAAAATTGGAAATTTGAGCGTTTTAGAGTCCGTTTGGGCTTATGAAATGTTAACGGAAATAATTTGGCGATATATATATTATTGGGTATTTTCGGTTATATCTAAAAATAGTAAGTCTATATTTAGAAGCTTATATGTGTAAATATATATATATATATATATATATATATATATATATATATATATATATATATATATATATATTCATAAAGTTAAAACAAGAAATATGAATAAGTATATATAAAATATTGGCGTGTCCGAGGATTATCGGAAACTAATATTTTATTAATTGGTGCGTCATTTCATGCCATAAATGGACTTCTAAAAATAAAACTTTCCAAAAAAAGTAACACTGCTAAAAATAAATACTTATTTTCGGGAAAGGCGTCGTGAATTAATATCGAGAGAAGATCAATTATTATAATCGACTTATTCATGAAAACTTAGGGTGCTTACGTGGATTCCATAATATGTAATTATATAAATATATGTGTGTATCTAAATATATTTATTACTTATGCAATTTATTTATGATAGCATTCACACACTCGAATCTTATATTTCTTCCAGATCCACTAGGACCAATATATAAGGTCGACGGTTGAGGCGTATCATTATTACTTCGAGATCGATGATAGAATCAATTTTAACCTGAAAATTTAACAAAGTGAGTTCATAAGCCTCTCGCCTTTCAACTTTTAAACTGTATTTATAGAAAAACCCCCGCCGGGGAGAAACATTTTTAGTTTATATAAACCGCACACAAAAATTTAATGGTATGCTGGACCCAATATGAGAATAAATGCAATGAGTCGCTATTGCCAAAAGACCCTAACATCATGAACATTAATCTGCCCTATAATGGGTATTAGCGCTAGTACAAGTAAAAAAGATCTATTGGGTTTGACAGCCTCTGCCCCGGGAGTATGAATCGAATCCTTTCGAGCACAACCATTCAACGGACAATTAGTATTTAGAAATTAGTATAAGGCAATAATACTCTAGTTAGGGCAACTGATTTACATACAAGATATTGTTAACGTTAAGCTCGGTGTCATGAGCTCATAGCAATAGATACGTGATTAATGGCTTGTCTTTACCAACAAGTCGCATTCGAATGAACAACCTTGTTTTCCTTTTTTATCTCTTAACAAACTCAATGGATTCACTCAACATTTATGTTTGACTTTTTAAAGCATGTTATCTCAGGTAACCAAGGGAGATGGATGCTGTTTTACGAGGTGTCCTGCGCTAAAGTTTTAAAGAACTTGTATTTTGTTCCATTTCATCAAACTAATCATCCATGTTTTGGAAAAACTTATGTTATGAATTTGGTAACGATCCTGTGGGGCGTATGTTTAATTACTCTGAATTTTCTTCAAATGGAACAATATTTTAAAACGCCTCTTTTCGAGTCGTTTTCTATATCCTTGTGCAATTGTATTATGAATTAACACCCAATGTTGTATATTCCGCTGCGTGAAATTTAGGGGTGTTAAAGTTTGGGCGATTTCCTCCTGAGGTAGTGGCTTGGTTCATCCTTGGGCAGTTCCTCCTAAAGTGGTTAGGATCTCCACACTCAAAACAAGTCGGTCTTTGTCTTTCATTAGCAGCTCTACCCGTGCAGTATCAGGTAAAGTGACCCACTTGGTTACATTGACCACACACAGGGCAGTTACTAGAATGATAGAAGTTTCATTTTGCACACTTTGGCTGTTGACCAGCATATTGACGTGGCCCTTGCCCTTGCTCTGGTGCTGTCACAGCAAAATTTCTTCTAGTTCTTTGTCTCTTGTTCCTATCATCCCTACCTCGGTCCCTGTTTTGATCATTCGACCTCCTCTTGTTTCTAGCATTTTCCCTCTTCTTAAAAGTTTCATCCTTGATTCCATCAGTAGTCAAACGGTTGGCCATGCTCACAGCGCTCTGAATAGTAGTGGGTTTAGAGGAAGTAACATGTGGCTTGATCTCGGGAGCCAGACCCTGAATGTAGCGGTTGACACGCTGGTTATCTGGGGTAACCATGTGTGGCACCAACCTTTCCAACTTATGAGATCTAGTTGTATACCCATCAATATCTGACCCAACCATCTTAAGATTCCAGAATTTTGTTTCTAGCTTTTGAATTTCATAATCCGGACAATATTCCTCCATCAGCAGCTTCTTAAAATCTTCCTAAGATTGGGCTATAGCAGTTGCCCGTCCTCGAGTTTGAACAAGGGTATTCCACCAAGTTAAAGCGCGGCCTTGCTGCATACTAGACGCGAATTCGACTTGGCTCTCTATGGGACACTTAGTGATATGGAGCACGGACTTAATGCTTTCAAACCAAGTTAGTAAACCAATTGCACCTTCTGTGTCAAAGAATTCCTTGGCACCAGAAGCCATGAATGTTTTGATACTGCAGCTCTGTGTGGTCTCTCTTTGATTTGCTCGGTTTACTCCGAGGGCTTGAACAAGTTGAGTTAGCAGATTTGGCAATGCGGTGTTAAGTTGTCGAGTCACTTCATCTGCTGTTTCGTTGGGAGGGTTGCTGTTGTTGGCAGTGTTGCTACGTGTGCTTCTTTCGCCATAATTCTACATAAAAATTCACTTTATTAGAATCTTGACAAACCGTACCTTCAAATAGTTTATACATTTTTATAGAAATATAGCTAAGGAATGAACATGTTTAGATTTTTTTATGGGTTCATTATTCCTCAAATATATATTTGATTGGTTGTTAATAAATCGAAAGTTAATTATAAAATGTAGGTTTGGTTGAGCTATCCAAAAGTTTATCGTTTTATTCGTTACATAGATAAGTAGTAAATAACCGAATAAAATTTTACAAGATAATTATGTCAAAATTTTAACTCGTACAACAATGTTATCAATAATATATCAAATCAATATATATGAAATCAACCGAGTGAACAAAAACAGACAACACAACACAAAATCTTTCCCAAAAGATAATGATATCGATATCAGTTAAAATTTGACACTTGAGTTATGCAATCGATTCAAATAGTTCATTATATCATAATAGAAAAGAAACTACACAACCAGAAATCCGAAAAAGCATGAAATATAAACGATTAAATATAAACTATTACTCCATAATTACTGCAATTCTTAAATGCGCGCCTTTTGCTAACTTGAGCTATCCAAAAGTTCCAGAATGCGCGCATTTTGCTAACTTTCACCAATTACTCCATAATTACTGTAATTCTTAAATATAAACGATTAAGTAACAATTTTTTGCAATAACAATACAAAGTGGGTTAATAACATGGGATAAATGATGCTATAAAATAGACGTTATTTGATGTCATCAAATATCCCCCCACTTGAACCCTACTTGTCCTCAAGTAGCCTTTAGAAGTTTATAAAAATGTATCCCTAAGGATATTTTCCGTTAAAGCACTTATTTGATCTATTACAAGTACACAACCAAACACCTTACGAAATATGAAGACGAAAATACTCAAATCACTCAACTAATCTATGTGGTAACATGTAACTAATTCGCTCAATTGCTCATTCGTAACGAGTATTCTATCATAGGCTTGGCAAGGATACACATCTCCACCACTAAAGCTAAGGAGTAACAAGTTTATAAAGGTAAATATGGGTTTTTGTATGGAAAGGTGTACGGTTTGATCATTCTACAATCTTTTACCAAAAGTACCACTCCAACAAGGCAGCTGAAGCACATATACACACCCGGAACGTCGGGATAGACATGTGTGTTCGATCACATCCCTATTCGAATTTAACCAGCGGTTAGGATGAAGAATGATATAGGGTAGGAACCTTCTAACTATCAATAAAAGTCATAAACCAACAAGGTACAAGGCATGCATACACACCCAGAACGTCGGGATAGACATGCATGTTCGTATGAATCCTCGTTCGCATAAAAGCAGCGGCTAATCATCAGGTGAGAGGGAAATAAACTGTTGTTAAATAAAAATCAAGAAATAAATAGATTAAGACTTAAGATACAAGTTGCTAGACACTTATTTCCTGACTGTTATCATGATAAAGACACAACTATTTATAACGTCTTGATCATAGATCAAAAACAACAACCTAAGTTGGCATTCCTGTAACGGTCAACTTCCCAATCTTCACAAAACTTTACATACTCTACAAGGCAAGTGGCGATATCTTCCACTTTGTACAATACTCTACATCGTTGATTTTTTAGACGTATCAACGAATAATCGATCATTCGTGTAATTCCTTCGATAATTGCTAAACGATTATCTTCAAACTTTTTTTTGCTAACTATTCTTCAAATCTCGATGTAGTTTCACCATCTTCACGATCATAATAATTCTGGATAACTTCTTCGATAGTTCCTTCATCTTTGGATTCACCAATAATTGTGATGGTAGTAAAATCACATGAGCTTTGACTACTAATATACATTCCCATTTGCAATGTGCAAATTTCCAACCGCACCAAAGATAGAAAATGACACAAGACTCGGGAAATACAAACTTTACACTTTAAGCAACTAGCAACTATAAATTAAACTTAATCTAACAGGGTAGGTTAAGGTGTAAGGGTGTAACGAAACAAATAGTTGGTGTAAATTCCTAAAGGATTGGCTCTACGGGTTGTTCTAGTGGATCATCACTCTAAAGATGAGAGTGGAAAGGGTTTAAACGGGAGGTTAACTAACCGGTGTAGTTAGTTAATAAGCAACATGTAAAGGCGATTTGGGTGTAATCCTAAAATTTACCAATTTAAACAAGTTACTCCATCTAAATCCATAGTACTTATCATTGCGGTCTCGAGTGATATACCAAGCCAAGTTCTAAAGTCTACAACATCACCGGCACACTCATATTTTGTGGAATTTGGGTAAACATTTGGAAACGGAAAGGTTAAATCCTCACAATATCTAACAAGGGTTATTGTGTGCGGGTTATGTATTACACACAAAATATTCTATACAATTCATTTGCAAATCACTCATGCTGCCCAATTACTCTTTTAATTCGTGAAAAAAACCTAGGACTCTAGTAAACATCTAATCACTCCCCCCCCACTTAATTATCCACGTCCTGTTGACAATATGAAAAAATACCTACGGCGCTTCCACAATGGAACTTAGATGTAGGTGCAAACCCTCCCCCCCCTCGATATTTCGCTCGTAGATTATCACGATCGCCGTTTCACCATGCAGCAAGATAGTGTTCTAAAAAGCATTGAATACTGACCACCAGCAACCATCCCCACACACATAGACTCTATAACAACACCTAAGCATACTCACCAACTTTGATCGCAACCATTTCTTCTTCTGAGGTCTATATCAAAACATAGGAAGCAAACCGTGACACTTTACCTATCCTTGGAAATCGGTATTTAAACTAAACCACCCCTCCTAAATACGAGTCAGACTTTGTTGGATACGGCGTATCATGCTTAGTGTTTACTCCATAATTCATTATTAACAATAATGTTCTAAAGTGCAATAAATAAAGATTTGTTATCGTCCAGAAATTAATACGCCGATGGTATGGAGCCGGATACGGACGTATTAGATTGTCTGGGAAGACAGATTCGATATCAAATTAAATAACAATTTGGGCTTGTCTCCCGGGAAGCACTTTTGTTTATAGCGAAGTCTTTGAGTTAGACTTTTCTTCAGCTTCTCCTTTATTCCATCTCATGCATGCTAATGTGCTCGAGTGTGAGCCATTCTTCTGTCTTCGTATTTTGAATGTATTCGGGTCCTAGATTTAAAACTCATTTGTAGAACACCTTAAGCTTTTGATATGCATGTAAGATTCCATTCTTCACATCTTTCTCACTTACCTTTAGTAATGGTAGTAATGGTGGATTTGTACATTGCGCTCATTGGTGTGGTTTTTAAACTTGTATGTGATCGCACCATTTGGTAAGTTCCTTCAATCATCACCATTGTAATGGGTAATATTCCCTTCGATGTTTTGCTTTATCTTAAGAACGGTTCTCCAACAATAATATCGCCCATTCCTTCATCACGATAAGCATCCATATCCTCTAAAACTGCAAAATTAGTCATAACAGAGAAAGTTCCAACAAAAATAGGCACATTCATTAAGGATCCTACGACATTATCCCCTTTGTACACCATCTTATTTTGTATTATTAAATTATGAACTTTTCTTGACATTACATTGACGTACAATAACGGGTAGTAGTTGACGTGTGTAAATTCAAATCATATCATGCATGAAAACTTTAAGTTGTGGGCATAATCTATATGGATCTTCTTATCATCATCACAATAACACGGGTAATCATCAATTCCAGTATCAAGATCTTCATCCCTAGTTCTAAATTCCTCAATTACTTCACCTTCCTTAATGGTGGGTATCAAATCATCTCTTTGATTTCTCCTAAGCTCGAATGGTTCATTTAGATCGTTTAATTCAATGTAATCTTCCAAGAAAGGGTCTAATGATCTATTTAACACCAAAGTTTCTCCCATAAGCCTAGCTTCTAAATCAAGTTCCATTCTTTCTCTCAAACTTAGCATGTAGACCCTCTTAATTAAACTACTAGCAGGTTTAATACTTTTGAAAATAATCTTTTCTTCCATAACTCTTAAAGTAATCTTTCTTTTGTAACATCAATCTTAACATGGGCGGTAGACAAAAATGGTCTTCCGAGGATCAAGGGCACTTTGATATCCTTGGGTATATCAAGAATTATAAAGTCTACTGGGAAAGTAAATTTACCAATTTCTACTAGTACATTTTCAGCTATTCCTTTTGGATATTTCATAGTCCTATCTGCCAATTCTACTATCAACCTAGTGTGAGCTAATTCGCCTAATCCTAAATTAAGGTAGGTCAAGAAAGGCATAACACTAACACTAGCTCCTAAGTCAACAAGGGCATTATCAAAACAAACATCATTAATAAAGCAAGGTAAAGGGAAACTCCCTGGGTCTTTCTCCTTTTGGGGTATGGTGTTATTGATATGTGAAGCTCCATAAGCTTCCATGAATTTTGGTCCATAGTTCCCCTCTTCTTCTTCACAGTAATGATTATCCAAACGACTTGGAAAAGGAACCATCGTTTTCCTTGACTTGTACAATAGTGTACTGTTCAGTCTAGTAGATATGGCATATTGGTATTATCCAATACAGCGTATCGAGTGCGAATCAGCTTTAATAGTGGTAGAAATTGACTTGACTTGATCTCTCGGGTTTATTTCAGTTGAGCTTGGTAGGCTTCCAAATCCTCTTTCCTGTAGTACCTTTCTCATTTGCCCGATTTGAATTTTTAAAGTTTTAATTGATGCTCCTTGGTTCCTTATGGCGGCATCTGTGGAAGCTCGGAATTCTTTCATCAAGTTAGAGTTTCCTTCATGTCTCTTTGCTGATTCACTCATGAATTTACTCAGGGTATCTTCCATAGATTACCTTCGTTCTTAGTATGAAGGATTGGCGTTGTTCCTTTGATAGTACCCTGGAGCTGTTGCTATATATCCCCCTTCTTGAAAAGGTCCACTAAATTGCGTGTAGTAAGCTTCTTCTAGGGTTTTCCCATCTTCTTTTTATGGGCAATCTTTGGTGTAATGTGGTCTGACTTCTCGATTTAGGTATATATAAATAATATATAATATACTTATACTACTTATATTAACCAAACCAATTCAAGTGACCCTTGAAAAGGTTTAAAGAAAGAAAATCAATAAAATCCGAGTAGTATATGATGTTCTCGGGTCGTTTTTCCCAACGAGAAGTGCAAAATTAAGAGTCGAAAGTCGGTTTGATATTTGATGTTTGAATAACAAAGATTTTGATTGGATTTTCTAATTCTATGGGAAAAATAATTAAGGAATACTAAAAACGAAAGTTATTAAAGATAAAACCCTAAAAACGAAGAAAAACGATAACGGGACCAAATCCCGTTCATTAAAAAATCAAATTTTACAAATTTAACCCTAGAAAAACAAAATTAATTTTTAATAAACCTAAATGATAAAAGAAAATTTTCTAAAAAAGGATTATATTTTTTTGACTTTTTAATAATTTTTAATGAATTAAAAACAGTTTTAATCTAAATTAAATATAAAAAATATTAAACTAATTATAAAAATTCTGAAAAAATTACAAAAAGTATCTTGGACAGTGCTAAATCTAAGAAAAATAAAAGGGAGAAACCAGCTTATCACAATAAGCCGTGAATAAGCCAAAAAGGGTTTATAGCTAAACTGACTAAAAAAGGGTTAAAAGATTAAAAGGTGCAAGGGAAAACAGAAAACACCCAAGGGCACGTTTGGTAGCAGGGTGTGTGTTAAAATGCTTGGTTGAGGGTGGTGAGGTCCAAGGTTCGAGCCTTGCTCACCTTGGACTTTCCTCTTTCTGAAACATTTTTTTTGCAAAAATTTTAAAAGGCAAAGTTATAAATAAGCTTAAAATAAGCAACTTTAAACCTTGGAGTTAATTTTGAAAAGCCATAAATAAGCCAGAAAATAAGCAAAAAGATGACAGACTTAAGATTTTGCTTAAAACACTAAAGACACTAACTGTTTGAGACTGGCTTATTCCAATTAGCACAATAAGCTTCCTAAAGGAAAAATAAGCTAAAACTAATCTAAAGCTATCCTAAATAAGCAAGTTAACACAAAAATAAGCTAATAAGATAGGCAGAAATGCTAGAATTAAGCAAATAAAAAGTTGACAGTTTACTTTTTTAACTCTAAATGAAAAAAGGGCTAACTATGGGCTTATTTTTGACTAATAAGCACAATGCACAAGAAAATAAGTAAATATAGTAAACTAGCCAGACCTAATAAGCACATATGAACAGAAGTTAAGCAATCAAATAAACTAAAAAGGGTCTTAAAAGGCAGATAAGACAGAATGCACCAAAAACAGTTTACAAGGGCCAATAAGCAACTTTTAAACCAATTTTTAAAGGGCTTAAGGAATAAGCCAAAGTCTGAAAATGCAAACTCAATAAGCCAGAACTACAATAAGCACATAGAAGCAAAAATCAGGCATTTTGATCAACAAATAATCCAAGAAAAAGCATTAAAAAGAAACTGATTTGCACAGACACACAAGACTTAGAAAATTTTCAAACTTCATAAATCCCTACTTTTAAGCTTAAAAACAAGCTAACAAACAGATCCTTATGACTATAAGACTATAAAACAGATCAAGATTAGATCTCAAAGAACTTATAACAACTTTCAAAAAGCATTTTGAAATTCAGGATAAGCCAGAAAAGCCAATTGAAAAGGCTGATTTTACAACAAAAAAAAGAAGAAAGGAAACGAAGAGGCAGAGGGAAGGCAGAGCCCTGGTAGGGACGGTTCGTAGGGGACTTATACGGCCTGGAGGCTGGCTCTGGGGGTTTCGGTCTTTTTTGAGCGTGGAGGGTAAAGGTGATGTAGAGGGAGGCGTCACACATTGTCTTTTGAGACTCGTTGTAGGGGGTGAGATGTCTTGTTTAGCTACAATAGGCAAAGAGACCTTATCCGTTTAGGACTATAAGTATGCTTGCATCTGTGAAACCTGGAGGCGACCGGGGGTGTAGCGCTGTGCGTGGGGCAGTATTGGTTTTGATGCATTAAAATCTAGCATATAAGACAGACTTTACCGCCATCCTTTTATTGGTAAATCTTCATTTTCTATGAAAGCGCTAAGATGTCTCTTCATTATCGAAACGTTCGCTACTGCTATATCTATGAAAATTGTCAAACAAGGAGCATCTTTATGGAATAATTGGCGTTATTTTATGGGTGTCCGCATAGCATCGTGAGGTGCGGTTTATAGTCGTATGAATCATATTCACAGATGCTCTTTCGCGGAGGACGTAGACATGCGTTATATAGAGCATAATTACTGGAATGATGACCTTTCCAACTAATGCATACTTAACCTAAACCTACTCTTCTGCATATTGAACATAAAACAAGTCAGAAAACAACACTTAAAAGTTATTTATGAAAAGCTATGATACGGTACAAAATACACTATATAATATAATTTCAACAAGAGCAATTAAGAAAATTCCCTAAGGAAAATTCACTCTCAAAAATATATATAATATAATATATAATACGTATATTAAACCGGGCAAGTATGATCACCCGGGTCGTTTATCCCAACGACTAGTGAAATTGACACCTCGTTTAAGTTCGAATTATGATTTGAATAAGCAAATAGATGATTTGATAATCTTAAGCAACAATTAAAATGGACAATTTAAAACAATTAAAAGATTAAACTAATACGGGAAACAATTAAAATGCGACAAATAAACAAGTAAACTAATTTTAACCCCTAAAAATATAAACTAAAATTCTAAACCTAAGATAAGACAAAAGAAAATTTTAGGAAAAAGAAAAACATTTTTTTTTTTTTGATTATTTGATTTAATATGAATTCAAAACTATTTTAATCTAATTAAATCCTAGAAAATAGCAAATTAAATACTAAAATTTGAAAATTGATTTTTTAAAGCTTTGAAACGTCTAGAATAACATAAAAAACTCAGAAAACTATTTTTAAAATTTAATTCCTATTTTTAAAATTTAAAATAAAAGCTCAAAAATGAAATTTAAGATCTAAAAAGTGTAAAAATGATTTTACTGGATGTAAACCTAAAGCTATTTTTTATAAAACTAAAAACTATTTTTTTATATTTTTCTGAACCTTTTTTCTATTTTTTATTGATTTTTTAAGATTCTTACTTTCGAAAAATGATTAAAAATAAGATACAAGGTAGAAAAATCTAAAAAATTCAGGTTAATACTTAAACACTAACAGGAATGCAAGAAAAATAAGAAAGACCAAAATGCTTAACAAATAAGCTCTCAAATGAGCTTATTAAGCTACGACTTTTTTTTATGAAAAGTAAAATAAATCGTGTACTAGTATTTGATTGTGTGTTATACTAATGGATGAGCTAATGTAGCAAAACGGTTAACACACATGGTATGCATACTAGAGGTCGTTGGTTCGAGTGTGGCCAACCCCTTTTTGCTCTTTTTTTATTTTTTTTACTTTTATAAAAAACTAAATACTAAGACTTTAAAAGGACAGGAACTAAATTAATAAAAGCTACTTGGGCTGAAAATAACAAATAAGCTCAATAAGAGCTTATTTTTGAACTGTCCTCAGAAAGGAGGGCTTAACCCTTGGTTTTACTTATTAAGCTCTAAAAAGCTTATTTTTAGCTCAAAATTAAAAAGGAAAGGAATTCTAAAAAGCTTATATGATGCTTAAGCTATTTCAGAAAAGAAACTAGAACTATACGTCCTCTTAAGCTACTGAAATTAAGAATGAATTAAGCAAACTCAGGAATTAAGCAAAATAGCACAAAATCCAAGTAAGCTAAAAATCTTAAAAAGCTACACTGGACTCTAAAACTTTAAGGACTTATTAAACTACTTATATTCTATCTATTTAAGCTATAAAAACTAGGATCATAAGCTAAAATTAACAAAATAATGATCTACTTAATTAACCTACTGTTTTTTGGCTTTTGAGGTTTTTAAGTGACTTTTGACAGCAAATTTAAACTAGGAAAATAAGCTACAAAATGAAATTTAAGACTTATTCTATATTAAGCTATAACTAGATTTAATATTACTTGAATCTAAGATCCTAAATCCTATTCTTACTTAACTAAGAATTAAGCCAAAAGTAGCAGTACAAACTGTGACAGCAGTACTAACCTTTTGGTTAGTACTGGTGCACTTTGCACAAGTGCAATACAAAGGTGCAGGTTTCCTAAGGGAAACCTTGCACTTGGACACACTCAAATTGTATGTATAAACTAAGTACAAGCAAGATCTAAGCCTTGGAAGGCTTAGATCAAAAATTTCACAAGTGAAATTTAAGGAAAATGTACCCTGGTGCAGGAATAAAGATAATAAGCCATATCTTTTGAAAATCTTAAAAATAACTTTTAAAAACTGATTAACAATAGTTCTTAAATCTAAACTCAAATACCTTAAATAATTTTAAAAACTCACTTTGACTTTTTGAAGTCAAAACAGCTTAAACCAAACACTCCTTTAAGACTATGACAGAATTTATAAACTTATGAAATGAAATTCTAATTATCAAAAGCTTAAGACCAGATAATGCAGAGTTTATATTATCCCTAATAAGCATGAATTACCAACTAAATAAGCAATAATCTAAAATTTAAGCTAATTTACCTATTTTTTGGTTTTTTCAAGGTTTTTTTAAGACTAATATATGTAAATCTATGATTCAAACTAAGAAAGTTAAAAACAGATAAACAACTATGATGATTAAGCTAGATAAAACTCAAATAAGTACTAATAAGCAAATTAACTAAGCAAATAAGCAATGATAAGCATATAAGCTATAACTAAGCAATTTAAAGTGAAATTAGAGAAAAGTGAAAAGAGAAACTTACTTGAACCTTTAGCTAAACAAAA
>BQNB010164778.1:0-14298 GCA_026074375.1 Tanacetum coccineum
ACAAACATTCCACAAAGCCAGATCAACATCTTCATTTAACAATCTTGTACTTCCAAAAGAAGTCTGTTAAGTGTTCAAGATATGCTAAGCCTGCCTGGGTTGGATTACTAACCTCCAATGGTAGATTATTCAACAACCTGTAGAAATTTCGCATAACCCAAATTCTGCAATCACCGGTAAATTTTCCTTGTCGGGGGACATTAACATCATACCGATAGCTGATAGAGTAGTTACTTGGATCAATGTTTTTATTTTCCATTACCTCACTTTGTATCAATAGCTTTAGAAGTTTATCTGCATACAATTTCCTCGCGTCCAGCCACCATTTTCGTTCTTCAACAATTAAGGTTTTCGGAGGTAGTTTGTCATAAAAAGTTATGACACCGGAACGAATATGGAATTCAGCAAGGACCCAATGATTATCCTCGGCATTGATCGGAAAGTAAACCTACATATTGAGAGACATAAGATTTGTATTAAACATACTACATATTGACAAACATAAGATATATTACAAACACATAAAACTATATCTCACCTTTTCGACAGATTCAGAAAACCAAGGCACACCAGAAGTCACCCCATCAACAAAACAACACGACATCTTATCCCCAAGCATAAAAGTGTTAAAAAAATGGACCGCAAATTATCCAATCAGCTTCTGCCGGTCTATAATGCCACAGATATAACACCCATATATCTAGATGTTGTTATGATTCAAATTATATATCAGATATTTACATTTAATTATTTTAGCGAAATTTTAAAGATGTTCTAAATTACATACCGTATCAGACAGCCACCCACGCCTTTCTTTGCCTATACCCAATAATCTTTCCCA
Organism: Tanacetum coccineum; assembly: GCA_026074375.1. NCBI lineage: Eukaryota > Viridiplantae > Streptophyta > Magnoliopsida > Asterales > Asteraceae > Tanacetum > Tanacetum coccineum. The sequence goes on from BQNB010164778.1 coordinate 842, forward strand.
GAAATCAGAACACACAAATGAACCTTCATTTGTCCATGGAAAGTAAAAACACTTATCTTTGTTGTCTCGCAACATATCACTAATTTCAGGAGGCACAATCGTTTTTATTTTTGGAGAATGTTTTGGGCGAAATAAATCCTAACAAAATAATAAAAGTATATGGTAACAACAACATAGAAAGTACAAATAAACAAAGGCCTAGTGTATTTCTTTGAATACTTTGAAGTAGATAATCATAGATAGAGGAGTTACATACCTCTTTCCAATCTGGAATGACTTTACCATCATGGGCGGTTAAAGGCAGACACCTCTTTTTTACTTTCTTATTCCTAGCACGCACTTTATGATTTTTTTGGGTAGATCCAGGCTAGATCGTGTATGGTGATATGCGATAGTTACTCGCTTTAGCCTCTCGTTGAACCTGAAAATAAAGTTATGTAAATGAATTATAACTTTGTTATGTGTTACACAATAGATAAGGTTTAAAGAGGCTTTTAAGGCAAGTGCTATTAACCTTAGCATCATTGGCCTCTTCAACAGAATCGCAAGTATGTGACTGAGTCTCGAAAATCATTGATTTTGATGTTTCGCCACTTTTGCATCCTTCAACGGGAGTTTCAATCACCATGGGTTGAATTGGCGACTGATTATGAAATTTTGACAAATATGTGATTGCGTTATTTAGGTAAAAAAATGATAGTTAACATTATAGGATAAGGATATGTTTACCTCTTTAGGAATATCAAAATTGATTATCTTCATAAGAGCATCAACTGCAATCTTTTCGGCTCCTGCTAGTGGAACTTCACAATTCTTTGATGAAACCTGTTGGTGCTCTTCAACAATGAAATTCGGACCTGACAATTGTGGTTCCTATAACGCCTGTATAAATACAAGTAAGGGAATGTCAATATTTCATGTTGGTGTTGGCTGTGATGGTGATTACACTTAACAACTTGGTAGTGGAGCGTTTGACAACAAATTAATTTTTTTTGGTTTACATATATTCTCCATTACAAAGTTTCACAAGGGCACAAATGGCATCCTTGACTCAAACCTGGCGCTTGACATGGCTCGTCTACTTGAGTTATACTATTCTTAAATGATATAGCCTATTCTACATAACATTAATCAACACACATTCTGGGGTCGAAGGCATCATTCTGGATGTAAAATAGTAGCCATAGAGGCAGAATACACTAACCTCATCATTAACCAAATTTTCCCATTCAACAGTTTGGTCAAAATCATGAATCAAATTCTTGTCTGCCACATTTTGGTCAAATTCATTTTGCTCTACAACATGTACATATACACAAAGTGACAGTAGATAGAACTTTAACAAGCATAATCAATCACAAAACTAGTAATAAATGGTTATTCTATATGATGTAAAACACACCTTTGGATCATGATCAAAATCCATAGAATCATTATGCACAGTATTTGCATTTATATCAGTTGCACATGAGGTCTGTAAAAAGGAAGAATTTTAGTCAAATTACTAAGTAAACAAAATGTCTAATAAATTATTATGTTAAACTAAGTAAACGACAAACCTTAACAGAACTATCAACGCACATAGACTCTTTATTTCCAGCCTTAACATCAGATCCACATGATGGCTGAAAACAGACATAATTGTTTAGTAAACAAATACATATAAGGAAAATAGCCTAATGCATAACAGAAACAAAACATAAATCATCAAATAAACATCACAGGCATACATTTTTATCAACAGACATACTTTTTGCAGCCACATTTGAGGTCTGAAATGAACCATAAATCATCAAATAACGAAAATAGCTCAATGCATAGCAGAAACAAAAAGGTTACCTTTTCAAGATTAGAAGATCTAGGTATCTTCAAAAAAAAATCCTCAATTGATGTTATACGTCTCTGAAATTCTACTTCCATATCTGTGATCTTCTTCATAAGAGCAACACGATTATGTGGATTTTCAGTCAAACTACCAAAATCCTGCAAAAATATAGTAATTTATGTTAAATAATTATATAAGTTTTAAAAAGTACCATATAATTATATAGATATATATACTTTATAAAAAACAAAACCTTACATGATGATAAAATTCCATACTATTGCTAAACACATTAGTAACATGACTATCAGATCCAGTTTTAGATGTCTGCATTGAAAAATAAGGTATTGTGTTAGCTAATAAAATAAGGATATATTTTATAGAAGTATCGAACCTTATGATTATTAACAAATTGCTCAACTGCGGTTATACGACTCAAACCTTCTTTAACATCATGGTGAACATCTGGTACACTCAAACCTTCATCAACATCATGGTGAACATTGGTACGTACATCTACCTCACGGTGAACCTCTGTGCGTACATGTGTATGAGAAACAACTGACTTGTGCTTAACACGTGACTTCTTTTTTTCGATGGTCCATCAGATGATGTACTTGCCTTTGACACATTATGGAAATACTCTAAACTCATTCTCCACCAATTATGTTTCATCTCATCAGAAGATGGAGTAAAGGTACAAAGCCTATGCCTATTTCTAATCTAAAATAAGGATAAAAACGAACCATAATCATTCATTAAAAATGAGGTCCATCACTCATATACCAATACCTAAGGTAATGGCCAATTTCATTTCTTAAAGGAAGGCCGCCATGTTTTGAATTAGGATAAGTTTTTCTCAATACCATATCTGGAAACATAAAAACGAAACAAAGGAAATTTTAACAATCAACCGTATAATTTACAAAAAAAACCCTATTATTAATTTAAATATAGAACTGACTAACCTTAAAAGGCAAAAACAAAACCCTGCAAAGTAATATTTGGCATGAATGTCGGGCCATATTTGCGAAAGTTTTTTTTTAAATGCCCTGTAAACCCGGAATTTACTATCATTAATTGTATAACCCTTTTTGTGAAGCTCTTTTTTCCACATTACTCGAAACTACCAAGGAAATCATTCCATTTGCGGATAAAATCATCAACATAGTCCAAAAAGCTCGTTATGCCGAATAACGTGTCTTAGGCTCCAAAAACCCATAAAAGACAAATCTAAACGTGCCAAAGCAAACAAACACGGACAACATCATCATCCAATAGCTTGTTAAACTCAGTATGGTTGTTGAGTAGCTTATTCAGAACAAGGCCCTTAACACTAGATTTTTGGGAAATACACGCTCACGGAAACATGAGTTAACTCCTTTCAAGTGGTCTAACGAACAATCCCCGAAAAGAAAACCGATAACCAAACAAAACTCATGCCTTCCAAACTCAATTGTGTTTGGTCCAATATCAAAGATAAAAGGAATATCAATACTAAGATCTTTGATGTTGTAGCAAATAGTTAATTCAATGGTATCACATGCTCTCAGGTTTCTAATCTAACCCACGGACCAAAAACATGCTTCTAAACCTTTTTATAAAACTTCAAGTTTGCAAGCCAACTTACTTCTTATAATGGTTTTCATAGATATAACATAGTTCTCACTTCATCTTCTTCCTCTCCCCCCTACCCTCTCCGCACTGACTTTGGCATTCCATAAACCAGATTATCAAAAATAAATTATAAAACTACTTGATAACATTAAACATAAACTATTTATCTGAATTAAATCAAAATAAATTAACAAGTATTACCTTTAAGCTTGAACCTACATTGGCCTTTATACGTGAACCCATATCATCGATAAATGTTTTCATGAGATCAAACCCAACTATGAAACCCTCTTTAATAGGACCAACCCTTAACGTAGTAAACCAGACTTTAAAAGTGAACCATATCGGTAAGGGCTTACAACAATCAAACTTAAGTATGAAACCTTTGATGGAATTAATCGGACCAGTGAAATCGTTTTAGGGATTAATGAAACCCTCTTTGATCGAGGGTGTCTTAGATTATTAATGTGTAGTGTGTGTGTTTTTTTAAATATTACGGTTATCAAGAAAATCTAAGTTATAGATTTTTTATTCTTTCCCGAGGCAATAAGGCAAATAGGTACAAAATTACGGAACAGTTGAGTCGAGCATTTGTAAGTTGAGTAGCCGTCAGTCAAGCACTTGAGGGTTAATAGGACAAAAATAAGTGGGCCACTAATTAAGTTGAGCATTAGACACGTGTAAAAAAATAAGTGAAGTTGAGTAGTCGAGTAATTAGAGATCACCTTATTTGGGAATAAGTTTAAAACATGACTACAATGTGGAACTCAATTTACTTTTTCTTTCTTACCTTTTCTTTATGTTTCCTTGGCTCAAAAACCTTACTTTGGCTCTCAATTTTTGATTTTCCTTATGAATGAGATGGATGGTCAAGATTGCACCTTCTTATCTTAATTTTTAATGGGTCCCACATTATATAGTAGTATAGATATAGAAGTATAGATATAATATGAAGATTTAAGTTATTTTGAAGATCTGATATGGTGTTTTTATTAACAAGATCCTCTTACCTTGTAAAAAGGTAACTTTCATAGTTTATACTTCATATATCTGAAAAAAATCCACTCCCTGAAATGGTGTTTGGTAAAACAAGGACGGATGATGCTACATGGGTACGTCGTACCACATTGGTTGGTACATCGTTCCGAAGTGATCCCAAATGAACCTACCCCCATCGAACCGAATTTTAGGTGCCTAGCGAACCACGATCCTGATATGCGATCCCGTACCGGAGCGATCCCCGTTCCATGTGACTATGGTAGTGCTAGTGCCTCTATGTGCTCGGAATGACCTTGCCTCGAATCAAACCAAACGCCCCATAATCAAGCTTCTGAGACAGTTTTGACAGGAGCTGCCATCTGCCACATGGGCTTTAACATGGCCCACCCTGCATCCCGCTCTACAAATGACATTGATATCTCATCTGTTGTGGGAAGAGTTCAAGTGAGAAGAGAAAATAAAATGTGAAAATTGAGAAGTTTCAACTTTCAACCACACATTTCAAGTGAGGAAGAAAATTTTAAGGGAGATCCATCCAATTTTGTTGGTGCATCTCAAATATGTGGTCGTGGTTTTTTCTAGCATTTCTCATTCAATTTTGTTTCTCATTTGATCTAAACTCTCCATTCTGTGATCATAGTATTATTATCTATAGTTTTGGTCATCTTTTGTTATGTTAAGATTTTAGCTATTATCATGTAATGATTCAACTACACATTGTCTGAAACAGGAGTTCACAACATTCATACTTTACTGATTTCTGCATCAGTAATGTAGTTAATCAATATACATTTATGAGTTGGAGTAGACGGAGATATATCAATCCCTTTTGGCCGCTCATTGCTAAACATGAGGTCCTTAGTCTTAATAGCTGCCTAAAACAATACATGACAACACCTTATTTGTGTCACTGCATTGTGTTGGTTTGGAGTTGCATAACGTGTTTGAGAAGTGTTTAGGGAATGTAGGTAGTGCGGATGTTAGGATAGCGGCGTTGAGTGCGGTGATTAATTTTATTCAGTGTTTGGAGAGTGGGAATGATAGGGATAGGTTTCAGGATTTGTTGCCGGGGATGATGTTGAGTTTAACTGAGGCGTTGAACGGAGGGAACGAGGCCACGGCGCAGGAGGCGTTGGAGTTGTTGATTGAGGCCACGGCGCAGGAGGCCACGAATGATGAAGAAGATGAAGTTAGTAGTAGCAATCTAGCGTTTTTTTAAAGAGGAGGATATGGTTTTGCACGCTTCCACTTCTTTTTTTTTGTTTGAACAAACACGCTTCCACTTCAATCCCAAAACCCCGACATACTAGAAATACGACAGATAAATCTTAAGAAAATTACGGATATGATGTATACATGCATCATATTACACAATATGATTATAAAGGAGAAAAAGAGATCAATCTCTCCTGACTTTTGTTGAGAGGAGCGACATCGTGATGAGATCTCGTACAAACGCATGAAGAAACGATATTAGAGATTTAGTCAACGAGAAAACACATCTAAGCCTTAAAACCAATTTAGTGGAACACATTTAATGATGAACAAATAAATACTTATGTGGTTTCATTTTATTTGAATTTTTATTATAATGTTTTTAATTTTATTTGAATTATTAGTGTAATGTTTTAAATTATTAATGAAAATTTATTTTTAGTGTTAAAAAAAAGAAAATGAAAAAAATTGGTGTTCTCAGTCTCCTTAGCTGATGTGACGGTAGTGTCTTAGGTCCCTCGATGGTCACCATTACATCTAACGTAAGTTAACGATAGCACTAGATGGCTATGTTTCAGTTCATCCATTGACTGACCTGTTGGCGATATTAATTGAAAGCTCATTATATGTTACGTATATAAACCGCATGGTATTATGTTTGACTAGCATTACATTTGCAGCCTGTCATGTGGCTATCAAACCAGTCACAATAACCTTGGTCTTGTCGCATTAAAAGTTTTGTGGGTTCATTTGAGAATGACATTTTGTCAAGAAGACTTGTTGGTCTCAACCCCAAGCTTACGGTAATTGATAAATAAAATGAATAATACTTCAACCATCAATTTCTCACTGTGTATGGTAGGTGATACATAAACCTTCGGTTCAATAAAAGAAAAAAATTAGAAGCTTGAAGGAAATGGTCTTAATGGAGGAAGCAACAATATTTGTTCTCTTGCTAGTTTCACTCCACACGCAAAAAACCTACTCAGCCGAAATTGGCCTCATATCAGATTCAAGCTTCTTGACAGAAAACGACACGCTGGTATCTCCTGCTAAAACATTTGAGCTGGGGTTCTTTAAGCCAGGTAGCTCGGAGAACACGTACGTTGGTATTTGGTATAAGAAAATTTCTGTTAAAACAGTGGTTTGGGTTGCCAACAGAGACTACCCGCTCACCGGTGTATCATCTGGCCACGTGTTAAGGATTGTTAGTCCAGGAAATCTTGTTCTTATGCACAGTACCAGTAACGTAGTGTGGTCATCGAACTCAACATCGTCAGGAAATGCAATTGCACAGCTTGATGACACCGGAAATTTAGTCATCAGGGATGGAAATCACCTGAAAATTCTCTGGCAAAGTTTTGACTATCCAACGGATACTAATATGCCTGGCATGAAGTGTGGGGAAGATAAATTAACGGGCATCGAATGGCATCTATCATCATGGAAGAGTAGTCAAGATCCAGGTATTGGGAGTTTCACCTGGAGCATTCACACGCATGGTTATCCCCAGTTCCTACTAAGAGATGGTTCGGAGGTCAAGTATCGGCAAGGACCATGGAATGGTGAACGGTTTAGTGGGTCATCCTGGGCTTCCAAGAACAATTACTTTTCATACAATATGGTTATTAATGAAACAGATGCGTTTGTTTCCTATAATCTGGTAGACAGTTCTGTCTTAACGAAGAACACCTTGACTTCTTCAGGGCATCGAGAACGTTCAGTGTGGCTAGAAGATAAGAAGACGTGGGAAGTTATTGTGAGATTACCAGAAGATACTTGTGACACATACAAAATCTGTGGCTCTTATGGTAGCTGCAGCACTGCAGACGCGCAGACATTATGTTCGTGCTTGGATGAGGAAAAATTTGAGCCGGTTAACAAAGGAGGTTGGGAACTAGGAGAATGGGCAGGTGGCTGTGTGAGAAGAGTGCCGTTAGATTGCAAAAATGGAACAGATGGGTTTATCAAGTATTCTAACATAAAATTGCCAGATACACAGACTTCGTGGTTTAACAATACAATGTCCCTAAAGGAATGTAAAACAATATGCCTGCAGAACTGCAGTTGTATGGCATATGCAAATACTGATATCAGGGGCAAAGGAAGTGGTTGTTTGCTTTGGTTCAATGACCTATTAGATATCAGAGCATGCTCCAAGGGTGGTCAATATATATATGTGAGAATGGCTTCCTCTGAATTAGGTAATTACCTGAATACGTTATGCTTTGTACATGCTTGATTCAAAAAATTAAAAAAAAAAATTATATAATTATTTCGTGTTCTGTATTCTTGCTAGTTACTCTTTCTAAGTTAATTATTATACTTTATAAGTATTATAAAATATATATCGATACAACTCAATAAATCAAAATAATGTCTAATATAGGTATAAATGGCCATAAACATCATTATTATAAGTTCATATAACATAGTACTATGTTAATATGCAGAAAAGAAGGGAGGAACAAACATCAAGATCATATTAATTGGAGTCTTTTTGGGGATTATTGTCATAAGTTTGAGCACATGGTTGTGGTATGCTCGGAGAAAAAGACATCTCTTATTGCAAATTGAACAAGGTAAGAAAATTGCAGAGCTTATCTAAATTGATCGAGTCAATTAGAAAGAATAGTTTTTAAGTAGTATCTATCATAAATAGTTCAGAATAATGTGAATTTTATGAGCAGGTTATACCAGTTTGACGGGTTTTGTATTAACGCACAGGGGGGTCAGTAATAGGTGAAAGCGGGAGGGAAGCCATGGAGCTACCATTGTTTAGCTTCTCTAGAGTAGCTAAAGCTACTGCTATGTTCTCAGTCGAAAATAAACTTGGAGAGGGTGGATTTGGACCGGTCTATAAGGTAAATGAAAAATCTGATTTACATTCAGTTTTCTAAACATAACGTACATATTGATAACAACATTCTAATCCATTATAGATAGCAATAATTTGAATATACAGTTAATAATCACGCCATTGGATTACAAACATATAGGAATGATACCTTTGAAGTTTGTAGAGTTTTCACAAAAAAATTGGTAATCTTCAGGGTATGCTGGAAGATGGGCAAGAAATTGCAGTTAAACGTCTCTCAAAGACTTCCAGTCAAGGAATTAATGAGTTCATGAACGAAGTCATCTGCATTTCAAAACTTCAACACCGAAATCTTGTAAAGCTCCTCGGATGTAGCATCAAGGGAGGCGAGAAGTTGCTGATATATGAATACATGCCAAACAGAAGCTTAGACGAGTTTTTATTTGGTCAAAATCATATAATTTCCATTAAATAGAAATAGTAATTAACTATCGTAAGATACTTCGAACAACTAAACCGACACACTGTGCAGATAAAAGGCGAAGCGCATGCCTTGATTGGACAAAGAGATTCAACATTATCAAAGGAATTGCTCGAGGACTTCTTTATCTTCATCAAGATTCACGATTAAGAATTATCCACAGAGATCTTAAAGCAAGCAACATTCTACTTGATCTCGACATGAACCCTAAGATATCAGACTTTGGGATAGCCAGAAGCTTTGGAGGAAATGAAACTCAAGCAAGTACCGAAAGAGTTGTTGGTACATAGTAAGATACAACATCATGTGTTTATATTCATTCCCTTTTTGATAAGTTCGTAATTTTAATCTTGTAACATTATTCTATATACAGCGGTTACATGTCACCAGAATATGCGCTAGTTGGTCTTTTCTCAATAAAGTCAGATGTCTTCAGCTTTGGTGTTTTAGTGCTTGAGATTGTGAGTGGGAAGAGAAATAGGGGATTTGTTCATTCTGAGCATACAAACAATCTTATTGGACATGTAAGTTGCTTGATTTGCAAAATTATTCGACATAACTCTACTACCTAATGATTAATTTCACATTTATCTTCAGGCCTGGAGGATGCATAGTGAAGGAAAGTCAATAGAACTCATTGATTCAAGTTTTGCTGAATCAAGCAATCAATCAGAAGTTATACGATCAATAGAAGTGGGCTTATTATGTGTACAACAAAGTCCTGAAGACAGGCCAAACATGTCATCAGTGGTTCTCATGTTAGGCAACGAAGGTGCATTGCCTAAACCAAAGCAGCCGGCATTTTTCACAGAAAACAACTTATTTGGTACTGATTTCTCTTCAGCCTCGTATCCAACAAGTTCAAGCAATGACTTAACCGTTACACAGATAGTTGCCCGATAAAAATTAAAATTCCTTTTTCTTCTTAACATCAAGTACAAGCTTATAAGGGAAGAAAATATAGTGAAAACTTATACTTCAAATTTCTTTGTTCGAAGTTGGATATATGAATGTGACATTTACTCACTATATATTTTCACCCATTGAAGTTGGATATATGAATCGAAGTCGTTATGGCGAACGGGATTTGGATTTTCATAGAGACAATGAAAGAAGAGGGTCCTGTTTTTGACTGCTTATAAGCCAAAAAACATGAAAGGTTCTTACAAGTACAAAAACGACAACAAAATGAAATGGATAAGTTATCAACTCCAACTCTAGATTGATAAACTAGATTGGTAACGTGAAATCGAAGGAGGGAATGGGTGTTGGTCTAAAATGACGTTTTATAAAGGACGTTTTAGACTTTTTAGCAAGCGGTCACTTTGCATAGAATCGTGACCCTTAAACCATAGGATAAGGATCCTCTCATGTTCAAATGAACATGAGAGGTAATGTTGTGTTTTGTATGATTGTACATTTGATTATTTAATTCAAATGTACAATCTTATAAGACGCAACATTACCTCTCATGTTCATTTGAACATGAGAGGATCTTTTTCCTAAACGATATCCTGCTACTATTGTTTTGTTACAATTCCTAATGGGTCATGTTACTCCTACCCTCCTTTTGTCCTTTCTACATCCCCCCCTCCCCCCTCTAACATGACAATTTTTTATGTTTTTTCCATTTCGTATATTTTATATTTTTCAATTTTTTACTTATAAAACTTTATAACTTCTGTTCCGCAATTTTTTCCGGCAATTTTTCCCATTTTATTAACAGGATAAGACAGCTTTCTGCTCCGTATTTTTCATGTTTTACTGCTTTAGACTTATCAAAACTTATTTTTTCTGTTCCGTTTTTTAATTTCACAGTTTTATAACATAAACAAAATTATAAAAATTAAAAAAATTAAAAAAAAAATTAAAGGGGGTATTACAATCATTTTAGGGGGGGTCTTAATAACCTCCCCCTTCCTAATTGTAATTTTGCATCATCTTCGCGATACCATAGTGTTGTTGTTAAGTTTTTGTATGTATTAAATTGTGTGGTAAATTGTGTTATTAATGTTGAACAACCAGATAGGCCGCGCGTTGCGGCGGGGCATAATTTTTTGCGAAAGTAAAAAAGTTATCGTTGGGGCGCGTATAATATTTTTTACTTATTTGGCTAACAAAATATGTGATATTCGTATTTATATAATATGACATTTACTGTAATCATATACTACATGTATTTACTTATTAAGGTCCGACTTTTAGTATGTATATAAATATAAATATGAATGCGAAATATGTTCTTAAATACAATCTGTAATGAGCAAAAAGTGTTAGTTATTTATATAAAAGTTAAACTTTCATATATTGTATGTTTCTGGGCTGCCTGTCGTTTCATTTTAAAGTATTAGGTTGTTTATGTGTGTTTTTGAAGTTTTTTTTTTAAATATATGTAATATTTCATATATATATATATATATATATCATATATATATATATTATATATATATATTATATCTTTTATAATATATATATATATATATATTAAACTTCAACATTTTTTTTATGAAATCATATGTGTGTCAGAAACATTGTAATATTAGAGTCGTTTTGTTCGCAATTAAAAAATATTTTGGAGGATATTTTTTTATCTAAATTAATCGGTAGATATGTGTTATATATTGATAAATAAAGTTTATTATATAAAAAAAATAGTAAAGAGTTAAATAAAGTTTATTATATAAAAAATAATAAATAGTTAAAAGTTGAGGATACATTTTGTAATTTTTTTCTAGTTATATTAAACTTCAACATTTTTTTATAAAATCGTACGTATGTCAAAAGTATTGCAATATTTGGCTCATTGTGTTCGCATTTTTAAGATCTTTCTGCCGGTATTTTTTTTTGTCTGAATGAATCGGTAGTATGTGTTATATATCTGATGAATAAAGTATTATATAAAAAAATCGTAAATAGTTAAAAGTTGAGGGTTTATTTTGTAAATTTTGTTTTTTTATTATTTTGTTTTTAAATTTTGGGCCGTGTGTCTTTTTTTTAGCCGCCATTTCTTTTGGGCCATGAGTTTTTTTGGGCTTTTCAAATACGGCGTGGTTTTCAAGCCGTAATACGGCGTGGTTTCAAGCCTTAAATGATACTCTCTCATTTTTATTGTTCACGTTTTCTTTTTTGGACGTCCCAATTTATTTGTCCACTACTAAAAATAGATAGGAAAGTTTGATCAAGTTTACTATATTACCATTGTTTGAAATTATTATTACACTCTTTAAAAAAGAGTTTAATTAATTAACTAAGAGTAAAACTGCCATTGTGTCAAAAAGTAAGAGAGAGAAAACACTAATAAATGCACTTTTATTAAACTATGTGTTTTTTTGTCAGAGGACAATAATTTTAAGATGGAGGGAGTATATATTATAATCTGTTAAGCATGTGCACATGAGTTCTATATGTTGTACGGATTAATAAGTGTTTTTGGATGTTAATTGTGTGATTAGTGCCTTGATTGTGTCAGGTAGGTAAAAAGGGGATGGATAATAATATCATGGGTAAATTACACAGTTGGTCTTCAAACTCCACCCCGTTTGTCCGTTTGGTTCTCAGATAACGGGGACTTTCATACGGGGTCCCTATTGTTGGAAACACGAAAAGTGTCGGTCACTTCCAAAGTTGTAACAAGTCTTAGCTCGTAGTTAGTATAAGGATTAGATTAGTAATCTAGTCCGGCCCAAGGCCCATGGGAGACCCAACTCATCCCATGGCCGGCCCCATTGTAGTATATATACACCCTCTCCTAGTCTTGGAGAGGGTTGGTTGTTCATTTGTTTTCCATACACATTTCATTAATACATTCATCCATTTTCCATCCAATTCTCTCTAACATCCAACCCACATCTCACTCTTGTTCTTGCTTGATCTTAAGATTACTAGTATTCTACAATTGGTATCAAGAGCCATGGAGTGGTGTGTTTAGATTTTTGTGTTTGATTTGTGTTCAAAACCTTTACAAAGAGCAAATTAGTGATTAAAATTTTTTGGCTTAAAAACCTTAAAGTTTTCATTTTTATTGTTCCTATAGGGTTAGTAATACTAGTTGTACAAGATTTTTTGCTAAAATCCATTAAAAATCGTGTTTTTTTTAGTTTTGAAAATTTGGGTTTCGTACTAGTTAGAACCGAACTAGATTGTCGAATAAGGGAATCGAACTAGTGACTCGAACGAGGTAATTGAACTAGATCACCGAACGAGTGGACCGAACGAGCTGTTGCATAGGTTGAACCGAACAAGCTTCATCAGTGTCAATCGAACGAGTGACTTCTAGTTTGAATCGAACGAGCGCTTTCTAGTTAAGATCGAACGAGCACTTTCTAGTTACGATCGAACGAGAGTTTTTTACTAGTTTGAACCGAACGAGAGGATCGAACTAACGGATCGAACGAGCAGATCGAACTAGCGGATCGAACTAACGGATCGAACTAGAGGACCGAACCAGTGAAAAACAAATTTAGTTTAAACTTAACAAACTCAATTTTAAATTATACGGTTAT
>BQNB010164779.1:0-14298 GCA_026074375.1 Tanacetum coccineum
ATTTGAACCTATATTAAGGAAATGACTTAATTGTTATATATCTAATGCACTAGATATAAAACCTAATTACAAAACTTTTTAATACAATCATAAATTATTTACATGTTAACTGTAATTCATTGTTACAGAGTTTACGAGATGCCGTTGGAGATTGGTTACTAAATGCAAAGCATAGGAAATGCACAAGACATGTGTATGCCAATTCTAAAAAAAGGTTTAGTGGATTGCAATTTCAAAGGATACTTTTTGGGTGCGGCTTCAAGATCATTAGAACAAGTATTCTATAACAAAATGGACCTAATAAAACAATCAAGTTAAGAAGAAGCTTTGGATTAAAGAGAGGTGTTAGCGGATTAGTCTTCATGGCCCAAAGACATATTTATCTTTGTATTAGTGAATAAATAGGCCCAAGCCCGTTTGTGGGTTTAGGGTATTAGGGTTTTACCACTATAAATAGTGGTCAATAATAAATCATAACTACGAGGTTTTCATTGTCTTACAAAAGGTACGTGAAAGAAGAAGGTGGGAAGCTAAACATGATTACCTGAATGAATACTAGACATAAAGAGTCTTTCAAGTGAAACCATATAACATAACGAACTCATCCATTAATTTGAATGTTGAGACCCAAGAGTCATTGATGAATGAACCTCAAGTATGGATGTTTCTGCAACTTTAGATGTTCCAGCTTCTTCAGATGCTGCAGCAACTTAACTTCAGATCTTGCAGCAGACCATTCCAAATAATAGCGTATCCATATCCAAATACTAATTGAATATCATCATAGTCCAAACATGGAATAAGATATATGAAAATAATTGGAGTGTGTAATAAGAGATACGGGGATATTGCATCAGTCCACTAGATCCATAGCTTGCAATGCACTAGCATGTGCACCATGCTGCATGTATATGAATATATTTGAAGATACTGAGGGAGATATGAAATCAAATATGGAAGCACGCAAGTGTTGCAAAGTTGTACTCCTAAGTAGAGTATGTTTTAGGAGATGATCACTTTGCGTTATTATAGATAGGAATGACAGTAAGACTCAAACACAAAATCATATTTGCTTATGCCTTTCTCTACTTCAACTTTATAGTTTGTTATATTGTTGAGCGTCATAAACTGACTTGATCGTCGAAGGGGGTTCCCCCGGGCTTACCCCAGGGACCTCTTTAACGATTTTTATTTGTCTTTCAGCTGTTACCGAAAACCCGAAAGTCAAGGTCAACACAAGTCAAACGACCATCTCTACACCTTGACGATGAATGCGAATTACGGTAGCATCATTTGGCGCCATCCGTGGAACCCGAGCAAAATATTTGCCTCGTATGCTCACCGTACATCAACATATTTCATTTTCAATAGAGATCAAGGAAACACTACCTGATGATACAACCAAACGAAGAGTGTATGTATAAAATAAAAGCGGCGATGCCTTCCACAAGACGTAAAATCAAATCACGCACAAGCGGCGCAACCGCTCTAAAGACGTGAAATTTCATTACACATAAGCGTATTATCGCTCTACAAACGCGAAACTCAATCGTGCAAAGCGGCAAGTCAATCTCAAAGATACTAACCCCGCAATTAGAAGGATAAAGAAAGCTATAAATACCTAGACATGTACGCTCATAGAAAGTATCAAAAATCGTCCCGCCATTAAAGAGATAATAAGCTATATTGTTTACAAAGACGCAAAACCCATCACGCAAAGTGGCATGTCCATAAAATGACACGGAACCTCATTGCGCATAAGTGACATGGTCAATTCATTGAAAATCTCCTTACATTAAAGGGATAAAGAGCTAAATATAGCTAACATGCAAAGCTTAATATATAGCAAAAAAGAAAAATCCGAAGCTAGACGTCATCCCACCACTAACGGCGTAAGAAGCTAAAACTAGCTAGTGAGCCAAGTGGCACAACCGTTCCTATTAACACGAGAGTTTGCGTAAATGATGCGTATTTTTGTTTGCAATTAATTATCAAGTTTTAAATTTATAAAACTCGAATACGTATGATCTACAACGCACTAACGAGCAGAGTAACCGGTTGTGTATAGTGTAGGATTGGTAATCCGAGGTCGTTCCCAAGAGCTAATGGGCGGTCTAGAATCTGAGTTTTAATTGTCACGTATTTTGAAAGTAGGTTTGATGATTAAATTAAAAGATAAATAAATAACAGGAAATGAAATGAAGACTACTTATCAAAGGAGGAATTATGCTAACCTAGTTATTTTCTTATGACTTATCTCTAAAGTGCAATGTTTACTCGTTTGCTCTCCTAGAGGCATCTAAATTTGTTAGGCTCAAAACCACATCCTCGCCTAACCTATGATCCCTGAGTGGAATGAACCCGTAAAGAGAATTGACCTTTTCTCAGTTCACAGACATTAAGATTTCCAGCAAATCTATGAGATATGCTTTAGTGCTTCCCATCAACTCTAATGTTGTCCACACCTAATACAACTAGCCAGGTTATAGTAAAAGCTTACACTTAAAGGGGTGTAAAGGTCTTTGGAAAAACACCTCATGCTAATAAGTTGCTACCTACTGGCATGGCTCGCACTCCTAACCAGGTTCTCATACTAAGGGGCGCCTAATGGGCATATGTCATACAACTACTGAGTAATGATCATCCTATAGTCAATCGTGCATGCTAGGATTCAATTGCTCTCATACTACCTAGTACACACTCAAACTTATTTTAAAACCTAGTGAGGGATACAAGGGTCTACAAGCATACTACACAAATTATCCAGGAGAACAAATCAATAAACGATAAGAATTAAGAAATCATAATACTCATAACAAGGCTAACACAAACGTGTTTAGCCAAACATGTTGTAAATTACAAAAGCATAAATGTATGAGTCATGGGTAAATTAAATATTAAGCTAGATACAGTTTACTTGATGAAAGACTAACAATAATGATGATTGGAACTGAATTCTCCCTTGAAAGTGTGGATACTAGATGAAAAAGGCCTTAGGATGGTCCCTTAGTCGTCCCTTGAGATGGGAGAGAAAAAGATCAATTGTGCAGAATTCGGCCTCTATTTATAGGCTTTGAATTGGTTACGGCGTAGCTGAAAGTGTTGAACTACGTCGTAGTTACCTTAGCTATTGCATAGTTGAATCGTCTGAGCTATGGCGTAGCCGTGATGTCACAAAAACTACTCCGTAGCTGAAGTGTAGAGCTACTTCGTTGCTGCCCTGATGGAGCTACGACGTAGTTAGCAGTTGTTTATGTCATAACTATTTTTCAGTTGCGATCCGGGCTTAGCTCAAAACACAAAAGTTGTAGATATCTCTTTTCTATTTTCATGGCCACTTGAATCATCTAAAAAGAAACTCGTATGAAGAAGTTATGGTTAAAATACTAAAGCACCTTTCTGGAGATATTTCGTGAACATTTCTTCAACTTTCGCCTTCATTTCTTCACTTGACTCTTTCACGAGCCTCCCATGATGGACTCTAAATCATAAGTAAATTACTCCATGAGTATTTTATTATTAGAAGCGTCCATTTTTTACGTCATTTCGTTTCAAAGCCTTAATTAACCTGAATATGTAATTACGAACGGATTAAGTATCAAATTCATATTTAAACCATATAAAACAAGGAAATAAACACGTGAATTTGATAAAGAAAAGTATTAAACATTTGATGTTATCAAATATCCCCCACTTGAATTTTACTTGCCCTCAAGTAGACCTTTTAAATAATTCTCAAAAAGATATTCCTCACTTATCTTGGAAGACATGAATTTAAAAATTACCTAAGCTAGAAAATTCGAAACCGAGCACCTCACGAAAAGGGAAATGAAATTACACTCATACTCTCACTAATCTATGTGTTCATTTTTGGGTGATCACTCAATCGCTCAGTCATGGCAAGTATTCTATCATAGGCTTGGCAAGGATACTAATCTCCACCACTGGAGTCTAGATGCAACTATTCTAAAACGCAAAGGGGTTGACAACATTACGGCTTATGGGGTAAATCATTCTTATAATGGAGTCTTTACCAATACCAATATTCTTGAATAGGCGACAAAACTACAAATGCTCGCCCAAATCTATGAATGAGACACCTGTAATTGCTCAATTCCTTGACTCGAGTAAGCTAAAGGTTAGGATTAAGAATGATAAGGGTAGGATAAAAGACATGGGAAAACATTTAATGGTGTAAACATAAAGACACAAAACAAATAGTTTCCTAAGTCCGTAATTTCCTCGTCACTAGTCGCATTCAAATCCCATAAGGTAAAAACCGAGGGTCAAGAGTCAAGGGGTCTTCAACAATACACGGGTTAATGAGTATGAAATGTAGTGTGATGCCTCATAATATTCATAATAAGTAGGCATGTAAGACGCATTAACTCGGCATTCATCAAATTTTTTTGGGGGTCATATCAGCACATAATCTAACCACACAATCTCAATAATCACTTATTTCTATCTCCGTTCCCCGCACTTGAGATGTAAAATGCCCTCCTTGTAAAAATATAAACTTAAATAGAAAGGAGAGATAGAAATGGTACGGGTTTATAAGTGCTACCCGTTTTCATACATCTAAACGGATACATCTAATCAATGCCAGCTTGACAAGGCGAGAGTACTACTACTATACTATACGACATAAAGGCTGATTTATATTTTTTATCAAATATAAATTAATAAATAAACTCTTGCTTGCATACCTTTTTTACCTTTTTTGATGCAAGACAAGGATACAATGAAGAATAATAGTACAAACACATATATACACGAGTATCCCCCTACTTGAGATCAACTATCTTCTAAACCCGAATTTCTTCACATATCCTCTATCATGACCCGCGACTTTCACCAGTGGAACCAACATTAACTCCCCGACTATGGACTTAAATAAACTACAGGGTAGGCTAGGCGATTGGGTGTAACAAAACAAACATATATTGCGTTTATCAAAATGAAAGGAAAAGCTCAGCAGGTTGTACTAGGGGTATCTTGCACTAAAGACGAGTGCAACAAAGGGTTTAACAGGGGGATTGACTAATCGAAGCAAAAAGCCAGTATACACAAAACATAACATGAATCAATGGGCTATTTTGGGGTTAATCCTAAAATTTGCCTTTTATCCTAGCTGCTACGATTGCACAACGTTACCTCGGTGCAATGCTCATTATGGTGGTATCGAAAAGATATACCAAGCCAAGTTCTAAAGTCTACTACAGCTACCGGCACACTCATTTTTATTGAATTTATGTATAAGGGGAAAATGAAAAGGCTTATCCTCACACAATGGAATATTAAGGGCACGTGTGCTCAATTAAGATTAAACTAGTTAAGTAATGAAAAACATGTCACATTTTTTAAAATGAAACAATTTTCAATAAAAACTAGAAAAATAAGGAAAATATAATCAAGCAGGCGTTTATTTCTAATCCCCCCTCACTTAATTCGAACTAAGTATATAATAAAAGAAGAAGGGTAGAATTAAAACAACAGAAAACTCCCCTAGATTTGCTCGATATGAACATAATATGGCATGTCTTGTAACATGCCCTAGGAATGCTTCATCGAGCAACATCTATGTCCCGAGTTTAATGACATGATCAATCATCCATGTACCTGAACTTGCTTAACAAGAACCATGTGCATCATAAAAGAAACTCAACAAGTAAATTGAACAAAGAAATAATAAACTTAATGATGAGGTGTCATTTTATACACTTTTTTCAAGGTCATCTAACCTCCTAAATCATGCAAATATGCCAAGATTATGTGTGATGACATCAAATAACGTTACTTTTATAGCAACATTTATCCCATGTAAATAACTCATTTTGTCTAATTATTGCAAAGAATTGTTACTTAATCGTTTGTATTTGAGAATTTTAGTAATTATGGAGTACTTGGTGAAGATTAGTAAAAAGGCATGCATTCTGGAGCTTAAACAAAGACATTTGAATATTACTGTTCTGACATCCAATACGCCGTATCCATCAAGGAAGATACGGCGTATCTGTGCCTGCACTTCACAAAAGACCACGAAGGAAACAAGATCAATACGCCGTATCCAGGGAAGACCAATACGCCATATTCAAGCTACGGAAATAAAATATTCTGGAAAATATCAAACGTGGTCCCTACTCCAAGAAACCCTTGATACGCCGTATTGACCTCAGTCAATACGCCGTATCGACCATATTCCAGACCTTATAAATAGAAAACTCAAAAACGAGTTTTCAGGGTGCTAAATCATATTTTCGATACCTAAACCATAAAAGTCGATTTTCAAAAGAGCAGAAGAGGTCTTGCAACGTAATTAATTCCATAGGAAACAACTTGTAATCTCATATACTCTTGTAATCATTTCATTTTTGGTATCATTCGTTAACTCGGTTAGTTTACCTTGGCTAAATTATTACTCTTGTATTGATTATGACGTTTGAAGGCTAATACCTTGCTTGTTTATGTTTATCAGTTTATACTTGTTTACGTGCTTTTGTATGCGACCTATCATTCAACTGGATCTAGTGATACGTACCAAGTAATCTAGATGCCAGGATGGCTCTCCATATAGTGATTTATACGTCTAGACCAATAGGATCACGAATAATAACCTATCTTTTCCCTTAGATTGTGAGCTTAGTTGGGTCGGCAGGTGACCCTTGGGATCAACGAGTACGTTCTCAATTAATTGGTAAAGACTTGGTTAGTGGACTACTAGTGTATGAATTGCCTTTAAGCAGTAAGTGGGTAAAGTCTCTATGAGCTAGGGTTTATCAAGATCACCATTGCTATAATCCCTAAGATATATTATAATCAGAAAATAAGGATGCTTTATGCGGATACGGACAAAATTCTTCGTATCTAGGTCTTAGGAAGAAGTACCGCCTAAATCTTAAGAATGGTATGCCGCCTCGAGATAAGTAATCATTGCACTAAATAAACAAACCAACTTTCTGATTGGATTAATAATGGTTAATATAGTTTTAATATATTTGGCTAGATCGCTCTTTTATCTTTTGTTAATTTGCTTGCGTGTGTTTTAGTGTCTTAAGTTGATTTTATTCACCACAAAACCCGTGCCAGTCTCTCAAGCTGAAAACCCCCTTATCCGTTAGATTTAGGATTAACATAGGTTTAGCATAGGTTTAACATAGAATATAACTAACTTAGTTTAGATAACCAAAGTATTAATAAATTGAAAGATTGTTTCTCGCTCATAGTGATCGACACCCTACTTACCACGAAACTCCCATCTGACCGGGTACACTGCCCGTTAAAGTGTTGTTTTTGGTAAAGTCGGCAAAATATAAATTTAAAACTTGAAATCATAAATCACACACCTTACTACAACACATCAAGTTTTTGGCGTCGCTGTCGGGGAGTGAAAATTTAATCTTGATATTTATTTGATATTTTGGTTTTCAGCATTAGATTAGATCTAACCCTTAGGATTAGTGTAGCTTAGAATAGTTTATATTCCTGTTTGTTTGCTTATTGTGTTTATGTAATACGGCGTATTTAGTTTACTGAATACGACGTATTTAGTTTACTGAATACGACGTATTTAGTTTACTGAATACGACGTATAAGTTATTTGACGGTTTTCTTTCCTAGCAAGTATATTACAGGATGGACAACCCGAACATTACTATGGAAGAATACATCAGGCTCGAAGAAGAAAAGGCTCGTCGGCATGGTAAGGTGTATAACTGGGAAACTGCTAAGTATGGTAAGATCTGGTATGATGAAGACGTTCACGACCTTAGATCCGTTGAAACCGAATTCCCAGCTATAGTCTTTAATGATGAGTTATCGTCTAAAAAACACTCTTTTGTAAACCCACGGTAAGTTCTCTTAACAACAATGAATTTGAATTTAGAATATCGTTTAACGAATCCGACGATGAAGATTACACGGTAATTTTTGACAAAAACTCATTTTCTTATAAAATAAGTTATGTCAATGATTTGAAAACGGATTCGGAAAATGATAATGAAAAAGTCAATATGCCTTCGTTTCTGTCACCCGAACCAAAGGTCAGTTGTTTTGATGATTTAGACTTCTTTAAAGATTTTGAGAATGAATTTTCAGCCATTGTTTACAATGATGCTCTAACGTCTAAATCGGATTACTTAACTGAACCCACTTTAAGCCCTCAACATATCGATGAATTTGATTTTAAAGATGAAACATCATTGTCCGAATATGATGAAGTGGAACAAAACGTTTTGTACGTTAATGATCTATTTCCTTTCAACATAATCTATCCTGTTTCAATATAATCTATCCTGATGATCTGAAGTCGGATAAGGATAATGAAGATAATAAAATCGATATAATACAGTCGTCGGGGGTAATGTAAATACACAAGGGTCAAATAAACTTTTGGAGGCAAGTCACGATAAAATCAATAAAGTTTTCATTATGGAAGATTTTATCATGGAATTAAATGAAAATATCGTGGCTTGGAATTATCTTGTCAACGAGATGCTATTAAATCTTATTCAGAATTTGTATGTGCCGTTTGGCATTCCGTTCGACCCTAAATGGTATTATAAGGATGGTGTTTGCACAAGAATGTTGCGGAGGCCAAGGTACGTTTTCTTTACTTTGTTTAAATTAGGAAAATTGGTCTCCAAGAACGGATACGACGTATTACGTAAACACCTATACGGCGTATCCACTGTTTTTAAACTTATGTTGACTAAGTCAACGAAATTGCCTAATATAACAACCCACAATTTTCTTCTATGTAATTATCCATCTATTAAATTAGATGCAATTTTCCTCAGTGTAATTTCCATTTATTAAATTAGATGCAACCATTTTCATGAAAAGATTTTTGCTTTATTCCATCCATAATGTAACGTAACTTACATTTCAAAAGTAAACGAGCTCACACAACCACCAATGCCAATTTCATCAACGTTTATATCAAATAAACGTCATAATATGTCAAGCAATATGTTTTAAACTCTATTTTTACCATACGTTATCTATTTAACATACCATTC
This sequence comes from Tanacetum coccineum, assembly GCA_026074375.1. Classification (NCBI taxonomy): domain Eukaryota; kingdom Viridiplantae; phylum Streptophyta; class Magnoliopsida; order Asterales; family Asteraceae; genus Tanacetum; species Tanacetum coccineum. Next base: position 9,021 of record BQNB010164779.1, read on the forward strand.
ATAACGTTATTATAAAACGGATTTTATACGTTAACGTTTATATCAAAACCCCGATTACATGTAATGTTTCCATTCAATCCAAATGTACAAGCTACAATGCATATCTATTTAACATACCATTCATAACGTTATTATAAAACGGATTTTATACGTTAACGTTTATATCAAAACCCCGATTACATGTAATGTTTCCATTCAATCCAAATGTACAAGCTAATAAGGCATGTGTACAAGTTATTAATGCATAATATTTGAATTATATTTCCCTCCAAAACCCTAGTACAACTCCTTTAAGCTCAAAATACAACCCGATTAAGCACACTATTCAAATAAGCTCTATTTCCCTCCAAATTCTATAGGTTTTTTGTACAACCTTTTTAGCACGAGTTACAACACTCCAATGCACCACATTTAAACATTTCTTTCCCTCTATTTCACTCCACACACTCGACTTAAACCCTAAAACCCTAACCCGAAACCCTAAACACCCCGATAACACCTTAACTAGCTCGAACTAGGTCTAAACCAAGCAACCACCCTTTCACCACCATGCCGCCACCTCACCACCACCTTGTCACCACCTTGATAGCCTCATTCACCTCCTTTTGACCTACTTGTCACCTTGCACCCCAAGTTGAACCTTCTTGTCACCACCTTGTAAAACCGAACCCTCACACCCCTCTAACACCTTGCTAAGCTACACTCCTAGCTTATACTAGTCATCTTGCACCCTTGTATGCTAAGTTACAACACTTAGGCATCACACAAACTTGGGCACCACTCCTTCTTTGCCCTATATAAAGCCGAAACATGCATGCTTCCATAAACTCACCATTGAGCTAAATACTACCTCAAAACTATGTCCTAGTCGAGCTCTAGAAGATAAGAAAGAAAGGATTAAGCTATTTAGGAAGCCAAGGAACAATAAAGAAAGGTTCTTGATTCATCTCCAAGCTATTTCGGCCCGTATCAACCCATTTTGACCCATTCGAGTACTAGTAAGTCCTATCACTTGTTCTATAAGCTTTTGTTGTGTTTTAGATCGTATATAAACTTTGTTTTAACCATGTGATCAAACAAAACCACTTTGGAAATCCTTAAACCAAACCAAACCCTAATCGAGCCCTAAATGACCCATTTTGGAAACCCTAAGTCCATGTGAACCCTAATAAGCTAGCTTAAGCTTATTCCTATCCTAATAAGCTCCTATCTATCTTTATGATCTTGTGAGAAAAGCTCTTACCTACACGTTTGGTTTTCCTAAACCAAACGCATGCTTAAAACCCTAAAAATGCTTTTCGTAACTCTAATAAGCTAAAAGCCATAAGATGATATTATAAGCTATTCCTATAAGTTCTTATAAATATGGAAACAAAACCTAAAATCTAGAACCCATCGAGTTATGATTTCAAACCCAAACGTGCCCATTTTGAGATTTCGAGCTCATAAGCTCATTTCATAAGCTATAAGCTCGTAAAAACCAACTTATTTTAGCTTATTGTGATAAGCTTTATGCTGTAAAATGATTTAGAGATTTAAAAATACAAAGTATATGGATTTTGGACTAGAAACGCAAATCATTTTATGCATGAGGGGTATATATTGTAAATTTTGAAACTATTAACCTTTCGGGCCAAAAGTGTAATTATCCTAAACTTAAAACCACAAAGACCTGTTTTGCCATACTTTAAAGTTAAGGGTAAATGTTTTAAAAATAAAATAAAGGATTAAAATTATAAAATAATATATACCAAGGGTATATATTGCCATTTTCGAATTCTTAAAGATATAAAATGTAATACTTTTATATATTAAATAAAAATACATTTAAACGTTATAAGACTCAATTTTATTCAAACCCGACACATTCATTGTTTCATTCATAGATAGAAACATTATAAAATCAATTATGTTAAAATTTTAACATAATTTATCATCCACTAGCTTTTAAAGAAACTTAAAAAGATAAAATCTTATCATTTAAACTATAACGTATCACGTTACTAGGGAATTTCATGTGAGGGAATTTCATGTGGGTAGACGTTTTGACGAGTTGCTGGATTTACGATTTAAAGTGTCCTAGCTCCTCAAACATTTACTACATGACCTCTGGATTATGATAGCCCGAACAGTGATACGATATTTTTACAAGTTAATAAACCAAATTAATATCTACGTTAAACTTTATAAAATAAAGTTTTGAAATATAAAACACTCGAACTAAGACTTGACATATTACCACAGGTTGCGTGACAAAGCCGTTTATTCCCATTTGATTTACTTTTGCCATCAATTAGATTTTCCTGTTAAGGTGAGTTTATAGTCCCACTTTTATATGTTTTTATAAACCCCGTAGGGAGATACATGCTATAAACCGTGAATACAAGTGTTTTCCAACTGTATGCTATCCTGATATGTTATTGCCTAAGTTTACCTCTACTGCCAATATCATTTAATCATGAACCATTAATCACTTGCGAGTGAACGCAAATATTGTGGATAGATCTATTGGGATTGATGAATCCCGTTTGTGTTTACCTGTACATGAGGTAATCAAACGCACTATATTTGAGAATAATGGGTAACTTTGGCAAGTTACCTTTCCAAGAGGACATTTGTTCCTCAATAATGTCACTGAGGTGATTTCGATGTTAACGTGTTGGTGTCATGAGCTTAGGGCAATAATACTATTTTCCATGATAATTGTATTCGTTGGAATTATTACCATTTACATGAACTTGTATTCAACCATTATATTTCAAACACTGTGAATTTCACTCAACCTTTGTGTTGATCCTTTTAAGCATGTTTACCTCAGGTAATTAAGCAGTTTAAGGCATGGAGTGGCATGAACTTGAATACGTCCAAACTTGTTATCATTCAACCTTTATGTTTTAAATGTATTTTGGGACCTCCTTTTGTAAAACTCTGATATGTTAATGAATGATAACTAAATTTTCCAAAATGTCTCTTTTGAGTCATTTTCTATGATTATGACTATTGATTCATGAGGTAATACCCCTAATTTAGCTTCCACTGCTATGTCAAATATTAGGGTGTTACACCCAATACGACGTATTGGACAAAAACCGATACGTCGTATCGAGTTTGGGTATAAAAGCCCAACTAATATGCCAGATTGAGCTTTTTACACACACAACTACTCTCAAACACGTTTTTACCGCAATCAAAATCTTAGAAATCATTTTTTCTCGTAATCGTTATCATCTCTATTATAGTTATGCGGTAATATGTTCTTCCCTTGCCCTTTGTTTTTATTTTTGACTTAAATTATAAATAGGGTTAGGGTTTTGATTTTGGGATTTGATGAGAGTTTTTATGCTATAATGCTTGTACCCCCTTTAATCACCTGCAAATAAGTAAAGAGTTTTAGGATTTGATAATGGGTCAAAATGGGTAAAAATGGAAACCCCTTTTTGTTTTTAAATTGCAGATCAATATGACGTATCCACTAACATGGATACGGCGTATTGACTTAATTTTACCCAATTTTAAAACATCAATACGACGTATTTAACAAAATGAATACGGCTTATTGATCAGATAAAGATCCTGTATTTTAAATCCCATACGCCGTATTGACTTATATCTATACGACATATTGACTACAGATCTCTATACGGCGTATCCATTTCTGAATACGCCGTATCTGCTCTTAGAACAGAATGATTAAAATTTACAATCTGCGTACTGATCTCGTTGATTTTACAGATATGGCTATTCTAGCTAAGGATCAGAGGCATCAGTATCTTAGGTTTGAGGGATTACAATACACTAATAATGATATCGCGGATTTTGAGGAGAGATTAGGCAGGATTGACAGAGCTGATGGATAAGGGGTTGAGAGGTAGGATGCTGATGGAGCGCAGGGATGCTCAGGGACAGAGTGTGTTTACTAGCCGAGCTTGGAGGTGACTATTTGAGATTAGTTCTTTAGTACATTTAGGTTTGGAGAGGTTGTGCTTGATCTGGATACAGCTGGAGCTCTACAGTTTCAGTTAGGTAGAGTTAGGTGTCGTATGAGCTAGAGATAGTTTATTTTAGGTATGGGCCTGCATACTGTTCATGAGATTGAGTCGGTTGGATTCGGTGCATACTGGGCGGAGAGTGCGAGACAGATCCCCAACAAGGGGGATCTGAGTACTTACTGGATAGGGATTTCGTCTGCTAGAGATTTCCTTATCACAGCCCTGTCCTACACATTTATCATGGATCTGATGCTTAGGCTGTGCCACAGGCTTATTGCATGCAGTATTGTTAGGAGGAGTCAGGCACCTGAGAAGGTGACCCTGACTGATTTATTTTATCTGAGCGGGATGGATGTTGGTTCAGTCAACACCCCTTATCTGTTGGTTAGGTATTTGAGGTTATTCGCTTCGGGGAGGAAGAGCGGTGCCAGGTTATCAGAAGGGCATTTTATTGGGCGTCTTGCTCAACACTTTGGTCTGGTCAGTGATGACGGACTGAGAGGATTATCCGTTGTGACTAGTGAGTTACCATTTATTGACATGGGTAAGCTTGTTAAGCTCAACATCTGTATGGAGGTAGGAGATGACTCGGCTTGGGTAGCTTAGGGCGCGGAGAGGCAGCCAGTTGCTGCGGCCGCTGCCCCAGGGGTGCTGAGGATGCCCCAGATGTTGATGAGGGTGCTCAGGCTATTCCAGCACCCATACATGCACCACCACCACCACCCCAACTGCAGGTAGGTCTATTCCCAAGAGATTGGGGATACTTGAGGACGAGATACAGGGACTACGTCAAGATGTCGGAAATTTGCATGGACATGTGGAGAGATTGATGACCAATCAGGGTAGATTCTCCACATGGATGATTAGCTGCATGACGCAGCTCATGGAGGCTAGCGGACGTACTAATCAGACATTTGATGGGACCTTTCGAGGGAGTTACCCAGTGGTCTTCGAGAAATGCACCAGACAGAGGACCGACAGTGCTAGCACCTCCACAGCCTAGCAGGACGAGTAGCAGCTAGAACCAGGATATCTCTACTCCTTATCTTTTTGTTTCTATCTTTTGTACATTTATTATTCATGTCATGATGTATCTAACTTTAAAAAGGTTCCCTTTTTTTGTATATATGTTATGATGTGGCGTTTTGACTTGTTTATGCATGATAGAACAAGCCTGGCAGTAAGTTCAGCACCATAGCTCGTTGGTAGATTACAAAACCTTGCACCCTATCCAAATTAAGAGCGGAAGAGAGAGAGAGAGAGAGAGAGAGAGAGAGAGTATTTACAAG
>BQNB010164781.1:0-14298 GCA_026074375.1 Tanacetum coccineum
AGCAGTTGATTTAGAACTTAAACATTGTAAGATGGTATGTATAAGATACTTCCATTGAGGGGAAAAATAAGATTTATAAAACTTAAGTCTAACAGAAAGATTCTCATATCCCATCAATTGTAGGTTTTCAAAAATTTCAGTATTTGTGAGACAAGCAATACCATCCTCATCATTGAATTAAAGATCTCTCCTCACAGATGATTTTGATATTACTATAGTCTTGCCATTAACTTTGGCACGTATTTATCTTTCATTATTGACTGTTTTGATCTTTGCAGTAGACCAAAACTACTCAATATAAGACACAAAGATAGTAGGACTTACAGTTAAGGCATATCTGATAGGATTAGCATTCAGAAAGTCCACTATCTCATCAAAATCAACATTCTCTAGGGATTTTTCCATGTAAGCAACCATGTTATATGAATCAACAAATTTTAGAGCCTCCATGATGATAATTGTTAAAGTCAGTGATGAAATCGAGTGTGGGTTTGGAATTGAGAGAGTATTAAAAAGATTAATAACGAATATAGTATGATCATATGCGCTTAAATAGGTAATAAAGGAAACCTATATATGAAGTTTCCGTATTATAGACTAAGAATACTCTCAGCAGTTGTAACTCCAACGGTAACCTGGCAGTAGTAAATAGCCTGGCAGCACTAACTTTTGCCTAGCAGTACTAACTTTCTCACAGCAGTACTAAGTTTTGCCCAACAGTACTAAGTTATGCCCAGCAGTACTAAGTTATGCCCAGTAGTACTAAGTTATACCCAACAATATTAACTTATAAGTTACCAGTTTTAACCTTAATTTCATCCAAATAGTATTTTCAACCCATTCCAATCATCAATCTATCCAAATAACACCTCAGAGATTTAGCATTCCAATGCTAGCAGTCAAAAAATAAAAACGACTAACATCAAATGCCTTTGTGAGTAAATCCGCAACACTGTGATTAGTATGAATCTTGATCACTTGAATTAATCTCTTCTCATATAAATCCCTGATGAAGTGATGTGTAACACCCCAAAAAATAGGTCATAGCGGAAATGTGTCAGGAGGCGTTATTTCATAATACAACAACTCAAGATACAAGAGAACGACCTCTAAATGTGTCGTTTGAAAAGTAATCTCGTTGATTTATTTGAAATTGATATAACATTTGTCCCATAATTGCATCACAATGAAAAACTTGAAAATAGTCCAACGATATTTGATCATTTGTATGTAAGTAGAAATCCATAAATGAAAATCTTGTCAATATTAGACTCCATTGCACATCAAGTAAGCCAAGCATCTAATTCACCTGAGAAAAACATGCTTAAAAGTGTCAACATTAAAGTTGGTAAGTTCATAGAGTTTTGTAAGTATAATGTAAATGTTGGAATCCAAAGATTTATAAAGTATGTATGATTATTTCAATCCTTATAATAATCGCCAAAAAAAATGTATGAGTAAATGTAGAACCAAAAGAGTCTAGTGTTTATTGCTTCGCCGCAAAAGTGTTCATAAATTAGTAATGTTCAATAAGTAGTATGGACAGTGAGATCGTTGATTTTCCAAAATGTATGGGTCTACTATAACAGATACAGTACCACATAAATAATATCTACTGTTGCGCTAAGCTCATGACACTGAAGCTCGACATCTATGTATGCAAAAGTTAGTGCCCCGGTAGGTGCATTGCCTAGCACCTAGTTTCCTCAAATGTAATGCGTCCGTGTACATGGTAGTGCGTTGTTATCTACCCGGACGGGGGAGTTCATTCCCAATAGATCTATTCACAGCATTCGCGTCTCCCACAACCGTCCACCAGTCAAGAAATAAGACGGTTACATTATATGGGTACATCATGGCAATGAGAAGACTAGGCAAACAACGTACAAAGGGAAATTTCTCACATAAATACTTGTGTCCAAATGAAAAAGTAACCATTGTATTCGTAAATAGCTTTTTGAGTAAGTCTTAAATCCATAAGTAGAAAAGAGTGTGATATAAATAAGTAGTTGAATTCGGAAAATGAGTATTGTAAACAATTATCGTCAACATGTAAGCAAATGAGTAAGTGACAAAGTATGAATACCAAGTTTAGTAAATAAAAAGTTGCAAATCAAGTATGTTAACCAAGTGTGTAGAATAGTATGTAAAAAGATATTGTAAACGAATATGTAAACAAGTTGTATTGAGCATGTATTCTCCCCCGAGATTTGTAAGGTAAATGTAAAAACAAGTGAAAGAGGGGCTATAAACTCACATTGATGATGAAGAACGATTGGCGGGAATGTACACATTGAGTACAAGACGAAACGGAAACTGAAACGGCTCGACCAAGAAGTTGCGGTTTATCTTAACGGCTAAGACCCACTAGCCTAGGATGATGTACTTGGTTTTCCGATGAATGAGCACGTCAACGTGACACGTTGATAAAGATTTAGATTTCTAGATTGTAATGGTTTGGTGGTTGGTTAAATAAATAAATTGAAAATATACGCAAAGCGTGTAATATATATTCATTATATACTTCTTATGAAAATAACCCTTATATAATTCTTACCGTAAGTTATATCACAAAAACGATCAATCCAAAGATTTATGAAAAGTATATAATACCTTGCAGGTCTTATATAATAAATGCGAGTTGTTAATTAAACCAATTAGTTTGACTCCAATTTAATTAACAAAAGACTTTGAATAAAAGTTACACGTATCTTACTATTATAACTTAAACAACCGAAGTTGGTAACCGTTTATAACCGTTATAAAATATAATTTTATATTTTATAAATTATGTTTCATTTCTTTAACAGGTCGTGTCTAAACACTACGCCTCATTGTAAAAGTATAGTTTTCGCTCGTTGTCCAGGTTATTGTATAATACCATTTAATATATCTTAAAACATATCTTAATCCCTTTTATCGTTTCCCTAAAATAATAATGTTTTAGTGAATCGTGAATATAGAAAATTATATAAATTTTTCGTCATGACTTTCCCGTTCAAATTCGTGTTTCCATTTTCGCAAAACTAAACGTTTTTCCCTTTAATCAATATATATCGTAATTATTCATGTTTCCATTATCTCAAATGTTTCGTGTTTGTCTAGATATATCATATCTGATACATGTATATTTATATTAAACCAATTAATAAATATTATATTTATTTAACCGATTAAAAACCACCAAAAATAATATTTATCCAGTTTTTATATTTATTAAACCTTAAGTCATTTTTATTTGTCGCTTTGATATATAAACCAAACAAACCCTCGTCGTTTCCTCGTTGATTCGCTAAACCAAGCACACCCTTTGCATATAACCAAACGAACCCTTGTTGTCTCTACATCAACCAAACGCACTCTCTTGTGCGGCTGTCAACAACCAAACGTACCCTAACCGTGGCTGCAAAACCAAACAGCCCCTCGGCTGTTTTGAACCTGAAACAAACACCACCTTGGGGTTTGTCTTTTAAAACCAAATGAACACCCCCAGCTGCTATTCAACCGAACGCACCCTAGTCTATGTAAACCAAATACACCCAAAAATTGGTTATACACAACACCAAACGCAGCCCTTATTCGGTTTTTCTGCCAACACGAACGCACCCCCTTGGTGCGGTTTTACAAGCCAACGCAGCCTAGCTGCTTATCCTAAAATCAAACGGACCCTGTGTGGGTGGCTACCACCCCCCTTTTTTCGGTTGCCAAAACAAATCCCACGCACCCTATTTTGGTGACACAAACAGAACCACGAAAACCAACGCACCCTCTCGTGTGCGGCAAAGAAAACCAAACGCACACTATTGTGAAGAAATAACAAAACGCACCCGCACTCGGTGGCTGACCACCCGAAACAACCACCCTTGTGGTTGTTATCACAAACCCGGCTGCAACCCCCCTGGCTTGACCCGCGACCTCATGCTCCCCATGGTGCAAACCCAAAACCACACCAAACACACCCAGCCGTTAAACCCGCAACCAAACGGACCCTTGTGGTGTATGACTATGGTGGTGACAGCGGGTGGAGGTGGCGGCGAGTGGTGGGATATGTATAGGTAACGCGTGGAAGATCCGGTCACGAGGAGTAATTTAGGTTTCGGCCGGAGACTCGCCGGAAAACTTTTCCGGTGGCGGCCGGTGGTGGCCGGAGCGGCGGCTGGCCGGAAGTGGTGGTGGTGGCCGGATAATTTGGGATAGAGAGAGAGAGAGTATTAAGTTTGTGTGTGTGTGTATGAGATGAAAATGAAAATGAATATATAAATTTTATATATATATAAAACTTTAATATTAAAATGTAATATGTTAATAGTTGAGGGTTAGTTATGAATATATTTTACAGGTTGCAAAGTGAAATTAGAAACTTTTATTATATAATAGGTTCGGGAACATCATTGAGCGGCTTAACGAATGATTAAAAGTTCGAAACTTTGCGTCAATGTTTTCTAAAATCATTTGCTGATAAAAATGAGTATTCACTCGACGTAAAATTACGTAAACGTTTATAAAAATTATATAAAACGATTATTATCTATTTTGTGACTTGGTTAAGAAAAAATAAGAAATTTAAACTCGGGATATCGCGTTATCAACAACGTTTAAATAGGTAAAATATTAAAGCAATTTATTTAATATTTTTATTAAATGAAAAGTGAAAATAAAAAATAAATTAATTATTCTTGTGTGTCTGATCCGTTGTGTGTATTGATCGTTAAATGTGTTAGCGGTCTGATTAAGCCCCCTATTTTCGGCACGTTTCCAGTCTCGGGCAAATTGAAATGTTGTCAGTAATGTCGTTTTACATTATATTGCTTAGAGTCCGAGTAGTGAAAACCAGTGCTTTAGTTGGTCGTTTACTCATGAGTACAAGCCTTCCACAAAAAAGTCAACACAATGAAAAATACAATCCAAAATTCCGAAAATACACGTAAGATACAACAATTGACTGGGGTTGGCAAGTATATCACCTCAAGTCATGTAATATTTATATTTCAGCACATGGCAGGGCAAAAGTGTACCAAAAAAATAGAAAAAAAGTGAAAAAAATCAAAAATAAATAGATAAAAAGAAGAAAACAAATGTACGGGCTGTCATCTTGCTTATGTTTATGTTTATTTCAAGAAAAAGTCAAAAAAGAAAAAGGAAGAGTTTGATGTAGAGTTTGAATATCTTAGTCCTAGAGTGGTTAAGTCTTGGCTTAGCAACGCCTTTACGTGTATCTTCTAATCATTAACTCACCACCACCCCAAATCCACCGACTTATATCCCATCCATTCGTTTCCATTTAACTTACACCCAAACCACCACAACCATTTAAAGACCTCTTTTGATATTAATTCTAGGTGCTTGCGCGACAACGGTGAAGGTTTGATCCTTTATCAAGCTTATGGTAATTTATATGCTCTGACAGGTAATGAGTGTTAATTTTCCGTTTCCTATATTGTTATAATTCATTATACACCTAAGAGAAAGAGAGAATCCAAACACTTATTGTGAGGTGCTAGTGTATAATTTTCGTGCTTTTAACTACGAGGTCTAATTGGTTGTGTCATAAATTATGTTTAAAGAGTAAGCTAAATGCCCCCGATATTACTTTGTCTAGGGAGAAAAGCTCATTCGCCTAAGGACATAGCAAATCCCAAGTTTAGGGGTTTATTGGATTAGTGTCAATTATACACTTTTTGGGGTCAAAAAACCCCCTAAATCATGCAAATATTGCCCAAAATAGCGTACTTAATCGATTTTTTTTGTTTATTAGACCTGCGGAGATCATTTGGTAAGTAAAATAATTTGACTTTGGACACAAAATTGGTGAAGAATAGGACAAGATTGCAACTTTACACGAAGAGGCAAAAAAATCTTATACAGTGCGTGGAGACGGCGTCGCGATTTCTTGCGACGGCGTCAGGATGTCAAAGCGACGAAGTTTGGAACTTGGCGACGAGTCGGAGTAGCCGATACTAAGAAGCACATGGAAGATTCTATGATTTGTGGTGACGACATCACAAGATAAATATGACCATTCAGCTTGTGCGCAAAGTATCCAATATTGTTTTGATCATAACTCCTTCATATGAACTCGGATTTTGACGATTCAACTGCCCACACGATCGCATCGAGAAAAGTTACAACTTGGTGATCAGGCGATGGCATCGCTAGAAAATCCTAATGCTTTCAGAATGCACCGACTCAACTTTTCCTATAAATATAACCTCATAACGTTGTTTTTATCAAGCCCCCAGCCCTAAAGTCGATTCTAGGGTTTGGGTAGGTGTTTTTCCAGCAACTTAGAAGGTCTAATTCAATCTATAAACATCTTGTGATAGTTAGATATAAAGTTTAAAATATAATATGACATCAATTCCTTATAGTTGATATGATTTCTCATTGTATAAGTATGTCTTGGCTAATCCATCTATTATTTTTATTGAATAGCAAGAAACATGTTAAAAATGCTAGAATCTTGTTGCTTTCTCTTATTGATGATATTGAACCTCATAACACTCAATTAAGACATGACAGATTCGATGAGTTTAATATGAATATAGTTTAAAATACTTGTCTCCTATTGCTTCTCGTTAATGGTGTACACGTTAGACTCTAGAAAACTAGCTTCTATTGAAGGTGATGAACTTTTAGGGAAACATGATTGTGTAGAAAGGATACCATCGCAATTGTCTTCATACTACCTTGCCCTAATATGGTTGATTACCTTTTATGTGTTTGAACATGTGTAATATACTCTTAGGGCCTTGTAAGAGTCTTTATACTACCTTAATTGTGCATTTCCTTAACGGAATATTGCATAGAAAGTGGGTTCATGTAATTCGCTTATGAATTAGGAAATACTTGCACATTACATTACGAGGGTAACAAAGCAATAGGTAGAATTGGATAGGTAGCAAGGAGTAGTGCATCCTAGGTAAATATGCTTCATTGTATAATTGTTTTCTAATTTATTTTATTTCTTGCAATTAGGAGTAGTTATTAGCTAAATCAAAACCCCTTCAAACTTGAGATTTTACCTGCTTTCATAAAAAATAAAAATACAAAAATAACCTTCATTCAACCCCTAGACCTTGGTTACATTTAATTCAAACCTTCACACGCTATTCCCTTAGAGAACGATATCAACCCCCGAGTCTTGCCTATACTACACTACAACGGTTAGGTACACTATCTAGGGAGTTGTAAAACTTCTTGTGAGTCTACAATGACCGCACATCAGTTTTGTAGAATTCAATTTGGGGTATATAATGGGTTTTGTACAAAACCAAAATGGGCTTATAATTGGGTTTCGGAAAAATGTTAATGGGCTTAAAAAGTTAAAAATGGCTTAACTAAGAAAATGATAAATCTAGTTAAGATTTCGTGTTTTTATATTGATAAATGAGTCAATGGTGAAGGTTGCATCCAGTTATGACCGTTTTCTAAACCAATAGGATGTGGTAGCGGCTTATTGACTTATCAAGGTATAAGTTGCATTCGATTTTGTTAACATAAAGAAATTCACTAACTAGCAATGTTTCGGAGGTCTGAGAGGAATGAATAAGTATTTCGCCATTTATTAGATTTAGAGAGAGAAAGGTAAGACGTGTGTGTTTTCTAGAGAGAAGGAAGAGAAAGCACACACATGTGAAATGTTACAAATGATTTCCTCACCCTCCTATGGAAGTATAGGCGGGCATATATAGTCATAAATATGCCTAACTATCATCTAATGACATTATTAGTCCTTGCGTATCTAACTATATGTAAACTAATGTAATTCCGTATAAGTCTTCATATTTTAAGGTAACAATCTTCCCCCAATATGTAGATATACGAAATTACTTACAAAGTTCCTAACAAGTACAAGTACAACAAAAATAACGTCTTCCAAAGTTCTTCCAATGCTGAAGATATCTTATGTGTCCTTTGGTCTTGATACTTGTACTCCAACTTGGATATTCAGTGTCTTTACTTGTACAAGAACCATTGTAGTATGCATGAGTTGGGTTAACTTCCCCCCAATCCATGCATCATGTCTTTAAAAGCTTTCTTCATAGACTCCTTTTTGATGAAGTTTCTTAATCAGCTTCCCCCCAAACCAACATCCGTATCTTAAGCAGAATTTGAAACTTTGATGTAGCTTGACCAATCTTCTAACTTTGCCATTAACGTGCACAATGGAATCTTGTAGAAGTAGAAGTAAACCACGGAATTTAGTAGAAGAAACAGTCAACAACACCATCTAATATTGCTTTTATACTATATCATGACATTCGGTCTTGATGATTATTCGTTTAGGGGAACATGCAAGAGATCAGCAACAATTCTTCTCACGCATGCAGAATACTTCACAAACCATACTAAGTGAAGTAGACCATATACACATTTTCCCCCATGATGGTTTTGAACTCTCGGAAGCATCATTGACGTGTACAACCATATACACGAGAAGTTCTTGTCATAAGCAACAATCTTGAAAAGTTATGAAAGACATTGAAGAACTTTGAAAGATTTTGCTGAGACTATAAAGTATCATTGACGTTCAGTAGCTTCAAATATCCCCTAAGAGTTGCTGATCACATCTCAACCTTATACTCTCTGGCTAACTTACCAACCTCGTATTTTGTCAGCTATTGCTGTGACCACTTGGTGAAGTAAGCCTGATATACCAAACTTGAAAATGAAGTAACATTCCCCAAATTTGTTACTTAAGCTTGCACTGTTGTAGATTGAAGAGCGGTGCAGAGGAAAGCCTCTAAGTACCATATACCCAACATCAAAAGTATAATTAGTACATCACCTCTTGAAATTATCTACATTGGCTTCTGTGTGTGACACTCAATACTACAATGTAACTCCTTTAAGTGATAGTTATCCAGGTCTTCACCCAACCGCCCCTGGACTTTTGGTAACTAGATAATTCAAGTCTCAATCATAACTGTATACGTTCAAGCAAGTCATCGATCGATAGATTGGGTTTAAGGAAAGGGGTAGAAAGTAGAAGGAAGTCTCGATGATGAAATAAGTAGACGCCTCCGTGAAACCCACTTCAAACTCAAATAAGGGATACCAAATCAACTTCGTGATCACTTGACATTAAAATCCGAATTCCATAGCCGTTTTGACGTTTAAGTGAATCTTATTCGGATCATTTTTAGTGTAATGTATCATGTTTGTTGTGTTGTTGTTCAAGAATGTTGTTAAACTAGGACAAATGGTATTTTGAATTGTCATTAACGAATCCACATTTGTCTAATTAAACTTGACATGAAAGCATTTTATTCCCGGCTTAATCCAACAACTTATACTCGGCAGACACTATCAAAAAAACAATAGACTCGGCCCAATGATTATAACACAACCCAAGTTCATCACACATTTCGCAGCCCATTATTTTTGATAGAAACCGGCCCACAATAAATCCACAACCCGGTCCACACACAAATGATATAACATCCCCTAATTTTTTTCAACCCTAACCCTAATCATTTATCAAATGCAGTCATCACCTCTCCCTCATCTCATCTTAACGATAGATCTAAATTAATCTCTTCTATATCCAATGAATTCCTTCTTTCACTTATAATACCCATACACCAAACCTTATTTTCTTCTCATATCAATCAAGTATATTACTTCATCCATACAAGACTTAAATAACACGAGTGAGTAACCAAACCCATTTTTGATCTATCTGCGCACATCAAAACAAAGAGAGTCAACTTCAAGGTCTCTATAAGGAGGTCTCAGGTAGGTTTGAATGTTGTTTTCTTGAGTTTTTCTTATATCGAAACAAAGATAGAATATAACAGAGTTGTTATACTTCTTTCTTTAATTTCGTAAATTCATATATCAATGAAGATGATGTGTTTGATCTTGAAAAGGTTATGGGTTTTTAAACCTAACACGAATATGAGATCCTTGTTCATCATATTTTGAGTCTTGTTATGTTTGATTGGAGATGGAGATGGTATTGATTGTGACGATAGGATAAGATAGTTTGATGGATTTGTTGATTGTTGATGGTGATTGAGGCTGTTGAAATTGTTGTTGTTTATTGTTGGTTGATTGTTTATGGAGATGTTGTTGTTTCTGCTTCTTTTCTTTTCTGTTTTGGTGTTGACTCTTTAAGTTTTGCCCGGGTCAACTCGGTAAATACCGAGTTGACTCGGTTTTGTTCTTGGTTAAACAAAACGCAAGATTCCTAAGGCAAAATGCAACAAGGTCTTGCGAGTTAAAACGCAATCTGCCTTGGTTAAAAGAATCGAATGCACCTAAATTAATCTAGGTCGTATAAGTTAGACCGAGTACTTTTACTGATAACATTGAATGTAATCTTTATAGATTATATCGTACTATCGTTCGTTGGCTATCTTAATTAAAGAGGTCTTGACATGACAGTTCGAGGAGTTAGGACACTTTAAATCTTAAATCCAACAACTGTCGTATAAACGCCATACGACGAGGCCACATTATGGAACTCCTTGTAATAAGTACTTTGATAACCACATAACATTCTATTTCAGCTCTATCACCAACTAAATGGGGGGTTTTGGTAAATATTATGTTTATATGTTCCCAAACGTTATAATTATCGTTTAGTAAAACTGGCGTAACTTTTCGCGTTTTTAAAACCCGATTTCTCGTTTCTTATGCCCATCTTTTCGTACCAAGAGTGTTATCATAAATCGACATTTTGAAATTTCGGACTACTGGTGCCCCCCACCAATACAACACCAAAACAGTAAAAATTAATGTTCACATCAGATTTAGGTATATTTTTTCTCGATTTAATTGTCGTAAAACCGTAAATGTCGTATTTTATTCGTTATAGCTCCGTTTTTAACGATTCTTTCGAGGATGTTCTCGTATTTGAAAGTTCTATATTTTTATGAGGTTTACAAAAATATAACTTTCTGTCATGAATAGTAACTTTTATAAAAATAGTTTTATAAAAGTATTAATTGTCGTAAACTCGCGAAATTCATAACTCGTTCGTTATTAATTGAAAAATTACGATTCTTATCATTTTGGAATCCTAAAAATGTGTATTATTTATTAAAAATATTAACCCTTTTCTGTTTGTAATTTTTATAAAAATGTTTTTATAAAAATTTACTTACGACTTCGTTTATTACGTATTTATTCGTTTTTAACGTAAACTTTTTCGTTATTAATCGTTTAACAAGTTTCTACTTTTTTCGGAATCGTCGTGAAATGTATTATCTTATAAATTATAAAATGGGTATGTTAAATTTCGAATTTTGGACAGCAAGATTGATTGAGTTTGTTATTGTTATTTTTACCTTTCTTATACTTTACCACTTTTGTATTTTCCCACAATTAATATATCATAATATATTATATTCAATATATAATATTAAGGTGTACCATGTCCATCACAAGTCCACATGTGTCCAAGTTACCACATGTTAACAATCCATTAACCATACTTTTAAAACCATAACTTTATTTATGTTACCTTAATTTACTAGTTTTTGTCAATAACCATTTTTATGTTAACAAGAGTGTAAATCTTTGTTGTAACCATTTTAAAACATGATGTCCTAACTTCATAAGGTATAATTAAAAGTGTACTTTATGTTGACTACAATAAAAACTTCTCGTTTACTTGTTAATGATCCCTAAATGGTGATTTAAGCTAAAATGAATATCATTTGCATAAAAATGAAAGTTCGTAGGAACATAAAGAGTTCAAATAGACTTATGAGGTAAGATGATGATGAGGCACAATTACTAAACCCTTGTTATCAACAAAACCAAGCTTGCACTTAAGAAAACCCTTATTTTCTTAACAAAAACCCTAGCTTCCTTTTCTTGATTAACACTTGAATATGGTTAACCAATGCTTGCAAATGCCTTAGTATACCTTAGAATAGATGGGTATAGAAGTGTATGGATTGTAGAAAAAATTATATGGGTTTGGTTGGGACCTTGCTTTGAGCCGTGAGCTCCAAAGGAGTCAAAGAGAGGTTTTGGTTTGATTTTTACTAAGTGTAAAGTGTGTATGAGTCTTTCACTTGTTACTTGTATGTATATAAGATGTAATCTTAGTCAAAGAGACCAAGCATGGTTCAAAGGATGGTCATTGGTCTTAGGTATGGCCTTGGTATGGTCTTTGGTCAAGGTAAGCTAGGTATGGTGCCATTAAAGAAGTATGGTGCCTAATTTGACCAAGTTGCAAGTTAAATGTCATTATTCATGTATATATTTGTATATGATGCAAGAATTTCGGGAAAAGGAGGTTATACATGATATATTTATGTAATTTTTGTATTGAGGGTATAAAAGTGGGTATTTGTTGAAGCGTAGAAAAGTTTACCACGACATCAGAACCTTAACAGAAACCCTAAAAACACGCATGAATTCCAGGACAAAGTGCAGTAACCTGGATAAACACTAAAAATCTAAGAACACCTCTTTATGTTGAATTATGTTAGGGTTTTGGAAAACCCTAAATCTCGTCCAAGAATAAAGAATTATGATTACGTAAACACGCTAATCAGACAGCCTATTTGCGTGATTCAAAACCGTCACAAATCACAAATTAAAGTCGACTTTAGTAAGGGTTTTATCATTTGTATCACATGTTCTTCTTCAATACAAATTCTTCTAGCAGCATAAACTGCTTTAAAAACCTTCTTCATTAGTAAACCCACGTCTTTGACACCTTTAAAATCAAAACCCTGATTTTCAAGAAAAACTTGTCGATCATCAATAAACCTTGTATTAAAGTACCTGATATTCAAGAAGCCTTGCTGTATAGAATAACCAAACCCTTCAGTATTTAAGGTTTCGTTTGTCATTTAAGAGCAACAAAGATAAGCACAAATCAGCACTCTTAGTAGATCAAATTGGAGAGGATTAGAGTTTGTTCAAAACTCACTAAACGAATCCATGTATCTTGTAACTAAGTATCACACTTCCTACATTTACCAAATTAGGGTTTGTACAAAACCCTAGTTTTACCGAATTTCACCTTTACCAAAAACAGAAACTCAAAACCCTTTTTTTCATTAAATTCGATTGTAAAACCATGTTAGATCCTAGATCAAAAGCCACATGGGTTTGATACCAATTGTGAAGTTTGATCTACGCTTCATATAGGATTATAAATAACAAAGATCATAGATACATATGCAGCGGAATTAAAACATAGAACAAGGATATTTTAACAAGGTTTTTCATTCATACACGAAGCCCTAATTCTATATGATCAATTGTTACCCATAAAGATTCATATAACAAGAGACATGATCCGGAGGTCGGGGAGGATTGAACAAATGTTTAGCCATATTATTTAGTGAGAGAAAGGAAAGATGTGTGTATTCTAGAGAGAGAAACACACACACCTTATTACAAGTAAAATGAATCCTCACCCCTCCATGGAAGTATGGAGGGGATATATATAGGTCTTGACTCTCTAAACTATCTTAACTAGACATTTTAGGTCCCTGTGAGTCTTACCTATTTATACTAATGTAATTCTGTATTAGCCGACATATTTTAAGGCTAACAATCTTCCCCCAATATGTGGGCATACAGAATTACTTACAATGTTCCTAACAAGTACAGATACAACATAATATAATGACATTCAAGGCGCTTCCAATGCTAAATATGATGTCTTTGTCTTCTAGTCCTGATACTTGTACTCCAGCTTGGATCTTCTTTGTCTTGACTTGTTCTGGAACCATTGTAGTATGTATGAGTTGGATTAACTTCCCCCTAATTTATGTTATCCCACTAATTTAATCCATTACACAACAATAATCTTTACCAATATGCTAGAAAATAATAAGAGAACTTAGAGAGAGAAAGTAGAGAGAGAAACAAAGATGGAAGATTAGATTAGAGAGAAAATGATGAGTTACAAAAGAGAGAAAATGTAACCAACACCCTTCACCAAGTGTGGTGAAGGGATATTTATACCCATGCCTTGCTATCTTGGCACTTGGGCTTTCTAAATGGGTCGGGCTTGGTTTAACTTGGGCTTTGAGCCCGAAACACAGACAATATTAAATTACAATCCAAGCCCGTTGAACCCGACTAGCCTATTATAATACAAGACCTAGTTTGACTTTCTAAGACCGATAACATTCTTGTTTGACTTAATATAATTAAGGCTAACAGGTTTGTTTGTTTTAGTGCAATGATTAACTTATCTCGAAGCGGCATATCGTTCTTAAGACTTAGGCGAGACATCATTCTAAGACCTAGACACGATTAATCCTGTCACAATTAACGCATCCGCATAAAGCATCCTTTAGTTTAATTATAATCTATCAT
>BQNB010164782.1:0-14298 GCA_026074375.1 Tanacetum coccineum
GGTGAGAAAATAATGTTCCAATTACACGAGTTAGATGAACTCCCCAATCAGGCATTTGAAAACTCTCATCTATACAAGGCAAGAACTAAAGTCTGGCACGACAGAAAACTTAAAATAAGAAAAGAGTTTATAAAAGGAAACAAAGTGTTGCTATTCCACTCAAAATATAAATTAAAACAACCGAAACTTAGATCTCAATGGCTTAGACCATATGTAGTGAAACATCAATATCCGTCCGGATATGTGGAATTATATGGTAAAGATAGCAAAACGTTTATTGTTAACGACCATCGACTTAAGCTTTATCATGAAGAAGATGATTACAATGACCAAAGAGAAGAACAAACCCCCTTCTTTCCCAAAGAATGAACCACCGAAGTATGAATCTAGCTAATGACTCTGAAAAATTAAGCACTTCTCGAGAGGCAACCCGTGTTTTATCTCTTTTCAACTTAAGTGTGGAGGGGACCTATAAAAAATAAAAAATATATATTTTCTTTTTTTTGTGTTTTGTTTTGTTAAATTTTTGCAGGTAGTATTATATAAAAGAAAATTACTCGCTCATGGATAGCTCGCTCGCAGCTATATTATCTTATTCCTCCGGAAGTACCGTTTTCCCTTAATTTTCTCTATTTTTATATTTATCAGTTCTCACATTGAGGGTAATATTCAATTTAGGTGTGGAGGAGGAGTCAAATAGGAAAAATTAAATATCCCTCCATGCTTTCCCTGCAATCTTGCCACATTTTAACTAATGTTTTATAAAAATTAATATATAGTTTTTCTTCCGAAATAAAAAAATGTATAACACTTAGTAAGGCAAGTCCTACTCGGATTGACATCATAACTAGCATAAAATCCATCCACTAAATTGTGAGGCATATTTTAGCCTTCAATGCATATATTTTTCATATTTTATAAGAGTGCCGGTAATTTGGTAGCTCTAGAACTTGTGCTTGATTATCATTTACTAGACCGCAGTAAGGTTAATTAATAGAAAATTTCGTATGACAAGAGGTAAAATAATCCTCATATTATCCCTCTATCTGTAGCACTCGCTTTTAGTGCTAAAAATTCCCCAAGTACAATATGCTCAATATCTCAGTTCTATGCCAGCCTTAGTTATCGTTATTATTATCGTTTGGTAATTAAAAAAATCAATCAAGAAAAAGTTAGAAAACGTTATAAAACTTTGGTTTGGCACATGAAATCATAAATCCCGTACTCACCTACATCATACTTTCACGTTTTGCCTCTTTGAGATTTTGTCTAGGTGCTCACGTTGCAACGGTCATGTTTATGTGTCTTAGCATATGATAGCTATCTAATTTATGTTTGTGCAAAATTGAGTGATCTCACAAATATAAAACCTTATATGAGTGACTTGTGTGAATAAATAAATTATATCCATCATGTGAGGTGCTTTGTTATATGTCTATGCCTGAAAAGTTATAAACAAGTTAAACACTTGTTAAATAATAACTAATTTCTCACGTCACGATAAATGATTCTTGTTTTCTCGCTTTGATTGCTTGAGGGCAAGCAATAGCTAAGTGTGGAGGGATTTGATAACGCCTTAATTATACATGTTTTCGGCGGCGTTATTGTATATATTTTTATCATTTTTCGTGAATTTTTGATACTTAATAAGCATGAAATGTGTGTTGGTTCACTTGAAGATAGTCCAAGCTCCAAATGTTCGAAATACAAGTGTTTACGCTATTTGGAAGACAAATTAGAAGGTAATAAATAATAAAGTCCAAAGATTAAGCAAAGTGCGCCGCACTTCCCCTGATGTGCGCCGTACTTGGCCGCGAAATAAACGAAGCCAGTAAATCCAAGAAGTGCGCCGGTTTTCCCTAGATGTGCGACGCACTTGTCCAAAGCATTAATGGAATTTAACCGACTTAGGCAGAAGTATGCCGCACTTATATATTTGTGCGCCACACTTCTGGCCTCGCCCAACCTTTAAATTGAGGAGAACTTCACCGTATTTGACACACACTTCAAGAAACAATTCTCAATACATCCTCCATCATCTCTTGGTGTTTAGGCATGAAATTCTGGCGAAACGAATATGGTTTAATAAGATTTACTATAATATGATTTTTTTTAAAATAAGTTTCGATACTTGTAAATGGGTTATAGTGTGATCCATTACATATCCGAACCTCGTATGTATCTCATTTCTCTATTTAACTTTGTTATTATGAACTCTGCAGCCATGAGAGGCTAAACCTCTTATGACTACTCGGTTACGTTAATATAATAAAAGAAGTGTTTGGTATTATTTTGATCTTATTAATATAAAGTTTATATTGCAAATCTATCATAATCGATTTTGTCAACTTTGTTTATCAAACTTTGATTATATACGCATAACGATATAGGTCGAAAGACCCGTTGTGTATGATATAGTTTTAAAGATTTGTCTTCGATATTTATCGTTTGGTTGGAGAAATCCACTTACGTTAATTTGTAAACAAAATAGATTTGATATAATAGTAACTTGATTATTTGCGTGACACACTTGATTAAGTTAAACTAATATAAGTCTTGAGTTAAAATAATTAATTTGTGAAAATGTTTTTTGACGAGAAAACCTTTTTATAAGTTAAGAATTAAAATCAAAGATCATAATTTTACCATCGCTCCTAAATTATATGAAACTATCTGAGTAGCCATATCTCTTTATCATTGAAATCAACCCTTACCAATTACTTGTTATTTTACTTGAAAAAGTTATTATAATTTGTCTTAACTCTTGTGATTATACGAACATAACCAAATCTCTGTGGACGACCTGGTCTTACCTGAAATATTATACTACATACGTGGGATATACTTTGCCCGTGTGTTGGTCTAAAAAATCATTAAAACTAGTCTTATAAATTTAAAGCTTTCACAACACATCAAGGACATATAAAGTTAATGTAGACATGATGATTTGATGATTATGTGAAATGACTTGTGGATCTTGTGAATGATTAAGAAGTGTTATGTGGTTTTGGATTGTTGTTTAAGTGCTTACGCATTTTAAACAATAGGTTTAAGTAAACTAGTTTCTAAACTCGCCTATTTTTTATTTCTAAACTCGCCAAGAGTGTAAAGTCTACCCTAGCGAAAAACTCACCTATTTTGGATTTCTAAACTCGCCAAGAGTGTAAAGTCTACACTCGCGAAATTGTGTTTTCTAAACTCACTGAGATTCGAACTCCAAACTCGCCAATTTGAATTTCTAAACTTGCTGGTTTTTGAATCCTAAACTCGTTGGTTTGTGGGAATCTAAACTCGCTGACTTGTGAAATCCAAATCCGCGAAATGAAGGTTTTGCAATTCGCCCAATACTACACTCGCCAAATATGAAAAAACTCAAACTCGCCAAGTTGTCGAGCATTTACAAACACAAAAACCCAATTAAAAAACACGAATTTTGATCTTTTTAACCCATTTCTTTTGCAAATCCAAATTTTATATTACTAGTTATTTGATAAAAATGCAAAGTTTATGATTTTTAACAACTAAAACTCAAAATTTAAATCCAAACATGTACTTAAACGTGCCAAAGTAAAACATGATATTTTTCGAATAAAACACACATAAAAACACCTATAAATCATCCCATGTGCACTGATACTAATTGCAGGAATCCCATTAATGATATCAAATCACACAATATGTTCTAGTTTTAGAGAGAGAGAGGGGCCGAGTGAGAGGTAGAGAGAGTAAAGAATAAATCTCCATATGTAATAATCAAATGCATACAAGAATAGTTTCACTAGTTCACCAACCCACATCACTCATTCACCCATCTAAGGACCTCTTTTATAGTCTAAGAGTCCTTTATAAATTTGTCTAATGGGACGATATGGGATGGAATAGAATCTTTCATAACATTTACGTACTTAAACAAACTACGATCTAAGACCTTAAATAAGTGATCGGCACTTAATGAATTCCTAACAGGTTTCTTTAAATAGATATTAGTGAAGTAAAGGATATACTTGGAGTGTAACTTTGATGCAATCCATAATTGATGGAAGTTCAAAAGTTGAACAAGACAAGAAAAATAACCAGATGCCATGTTTCTTTACACATAGTAGTTTTTGCATGCATCATAAAGACTATATACTCTTACTCTAACATTAGTATAATTATTTTGGTGTATCATAGATAGTCTAAATAAAAAGATAAACAATGGCTCAAAAACAAAATACAGAATAAGCATGGTTTGGCTCAAATATCATATAGCCAAAAAATACAACACAATGGTAGACAAAATCATAATATCCTAACAATTGCTATTTAAATTTGACACACAAAAAACAAGGCAGAATGTATATAAAAAAACTGCATTCCTATAAAGCAGTGTTTGATCGTCTAAAGAACTGATAATGCCACTATCGTAAAACCGTGAATAAACTAGTGTCAAACATGAAAACAAACACTGTACACAAAGAACACATCATTGTTTTAATATCTATGTACATCCGATAAAATTGGAAAGATACAGAGAAGATTAGCAGAAGGATGACACGCACAAATCTATGTTATTGATATTTCAAAAAATAACCATATTAATCTTAATTTCTATCAAACATATGAGACCTATACAAAAACAATAAATAGCGCACCCCACAAAATCTGTACGGTGAAAGCCACCAGCCATCTATGGCGAACGTAAGGGAAGTCAGAAAGCTGCAAGAACATAATCTTTCCCATATCACCGCCTATTGCCACCTAAAATAGCATCGTCTTCACAAATGACTGGTTTGGATCTCGGCAATGGTATATTCCTCCGGCCATACTTTGTCGGAACATCTTACCCAAACCATCATATAGAACCTTTATATCTATTTCTCTCCCCCCGTCTAACATTAACATGCCATGTTAATATTTCTTTTATAGTCTAAATATAAAATAAATCAATGTATTAATTAATGAATCAATTATATTTACCTATTTGCTTAAAACCAATAACAAAGGCATATACCACATACAATTTATGACTAACAATCAAGCATGCGAAAAGTTGACTCAACCAAGACAAATATTTGTTAATTTAAAGCATTAACGTTACAAATCTCATTTGTACCAATGCTCTAACTATTCTATGTTGTAATAGCTCTTGCCTTTGTAGTGTACAAATTGACACAGAACGTAAGCATGTTATAAACCCTAAGAGGGTTCAAGACGAATCACAAAGGGATAAAAGACTAAAAGTCATGAATTTTATTGATTATTGAATATTGAATGAATAAACAATAAACCCAAGCCCTATATTTATAGGAGAACTAAACTTGGGAAAAAAGTTTAGAATAACAAAAATATGGAAACTAAATAAAAGTCAATAAACAAAATACAAAAACCATATTTTGTAATTAATATAAAAATTCTTCATCTTTAAGGTTACTTATTTTTGGAAACTATATATTCCTCCGCCAGCTTTTGAATCATGTCCTCATCATTCCCCCTCTCTTTAGAAGAACTCGTCCTCGAGTGTTTGCCATCATTCACGTCCTCGGAGTGAAATTCATATATATCTGACACATTGAACGTCTTCAAAATACTCATAGTATTTGGCAAGTCTACCACATAAGCATTATCATTAATCTTTCGAAGTATTTTGTACGGACCATATTTCTTTAATAGTAACTCCATACGTAATATTTCCAGGATCGTATCATTACTCCGCCCCTCAAAAACTCCTTGTCCTCAAGGTGTTCCTTTAAAATCTTGAGTCATGTGATACCAGGATCCCATGTTCTTCTTTGCGCACAAACCATTTCTTGTTTCAACCAAACATTCGTACAAATTTACCAAATAGAGATCACGTACCCTCACTTTAACCTCAAAATATGCCATCTCAATGTGTTATGATATGGCTTACTTTTGTCTGTTGAATGTTGTCCATCAAGATCATTAGAGAAGTCTTCTTTGATAATGTTTAGACCTGATCCTAGCATCATAAGAGGCTCCTCTTCTACCGCCATAATTGGTTTGATAATATCAAATTCGTCCCTAGTTAAAACAATCAAAAAATCTTCCAAATTACTACCATCTTCTCTACTTATTTCAGTTGTGGCAGGTTGTGTAGGAAACTTTACAATTTCCTCATCAAAACATAGAACTACCAGGTGTTGTTCTTCTGGTCTTGATCCATCATCACAATATTCAGTGGCAAAGATCTATGATTTAGGATTTGATAGTAACCTGTCAACAACAACAAACATAAAATCGACTCCCCGTTGAGTGCAAGGAAGCCCAAGCACAAAATCCATTAAAATATCAACCCAAGGACTCTCTAGTATGAACAAGGGCATATAAAGACTTGTATTTTGTGCTTTACCCTTTGCTTCTTGACACATGATGCATCTCTTCACGAAAGCTCCAACATCCCTTTTTAATTGAGGTCAATCAAATCGACTTTCTACACTCACAATGGTTTTATCCCGGCCTAAATGAACAATCAATCCTCCCGCATATATCTCTTTAGCCAATTGACTCTTAAGGGAAGTCTTAGGAATACAAAAATGATTACCTTTAAACAAATAATCATCAAGTCAAAGAAACTCACCCCGATGTTGCGTGGTTTCAAGCTCCATCAAAGAGTTATGAAAATCTTCATCACTTGCGTACAACTTCTTGATTGAATTGAAACCCAAAACCTCGTTACTAATAGACACCAATAAAGTGGTCTTTCTACTGAAATCAATTTGGTGTTAAATATTTCTCAATGGTGGCAAAGCATCTGGTGCATCATCCGTCACAATCTTGCCAAATTCAGCTAGTAAGGGTTTAATTACCGCCGGTATTGCATTCTCCATGACATCTTCAACGCCTTTCACAACTAAAGCATAAGAAACTCTCGTCTCCTTCCTTTCAGCTTGAAACTCCTTTGGTGAAGCCACCAAAGTTGCCAAGGTCTTGTTCTCTAATTTCATCTTAGGAAAAATGACACTTAAAGATAACATAGCAATAGTTTTTCTGCCCTATTTAAACAAATACATATTTGATTTACCTTGGTGTGTAGCGTCCATATCATGTTGCCATGGTATTCCTAATAATACATGACATGCCTCTATATCAACAACATCACAAGTAACCAACTCATTGTAGTGCTTCCCAATAACAAGAGGAACCTTACAAATCTCGACCACCTTAAGTGCTGGAACCTTCTTGATCCACCCAATCTGACAAGGACATAAGATGGGGTTCAGTTGGAAGATTAAAAGCTTTACCAAAGCCTCAGACACTAAATTTTTGCAACTCCCTCCATAAATGATAATAGAACAAATCTTTTCCTTAACCAAGCATTTAGTTTAAGATTTTATTTCTTTGTGAAGAGTCACTAACCTTAGGCGAACACAAAGTTCGTTGAACGACATATGTAACATAATTTCTTCACAAGTCTTCAAAGTACCAACTTTATTCGTTGTTTCACACAATAAAGTTGAAATTTTGTCATCATGTTGTTTATAACTTTGAAGGTCTTGGATTCTCTTAATGTGTTCATTAACAACCTCGGCCTTCACAATCTTTTCTTCAACTTTAACCTCGGGCTTTGGTAATTATGGTGTTACTTTGGGTGGAACCATAGCAATTCTCCTTCCTTCCTATGAGAAAAAGTAGAGATTCTTTTTTAAATCATACTTTCCATTAACCTCACATTGCCAAGGTCTTTCTAATAATATATGGCACTCATCAATATCATCCACAATACAAAGTACTTCTATTTTATAAGACTTTCCTATGGTCATGGGAACCCTACAAACTTGGTAACCTTCAATTAGATAAATATTCATTGGTAACTTTAGGAAATCTACCAATTTTCTTGAAACCAAATTATTTATGCTACAACCATCAATAATTAAAGAACATACCTAATTGTTGACTAGAATTTTCGAACGAAAAATATTGGTTGTAGATACTCGATCCTCCTTCTTTTCTCTTCCCATTCTTCAATTCTGCCATTGTTGAATGGGGATTGGTTACTTGCACAATTGCCTCCAAAACCGCCTATGGTTTGAAGGTCTTGGATTTTTCTCAATGTGTTCATCAACAACCTCGGCCTTCACAATCTTTTCTTCAACTTTAACCTCGGGCTTTGGTAATTGTGGTGTTACTTTGGGTGGAACCATAGCAATTCTCCTTCCTTCCCATGAGAAAAATAGAGATTCTTTTTTAAATCATACTTGCCATTAACCTCACATTGCCAAGGTCTTCCCAATAATATATGGCACTCATCAATATCATCCACAATACAAAGCACTTCTATTTTATAAGACTTTCCTATGGTCACGGAAATCCTACAAACTTGGTAACCTTCAACTGAACAAATCTTCATTGGTAACTTTAGGAAATCTACCAATTTTCTTGAAACTAAATTATCTATGCTACAACCATCAATAATTAAAGAGCATACCGAATTGTTGATTAGAATTTTCGAACAAAAAATATTGGGTGTAGATACTCGATCCTTCTTCTTTTTCTCTTCCCATTCTTCAATTCTTCCATTGTTGAATGGGAATAGGTTGCTTGCACAATTGCCTCCAAAACCGCCTATGGTTGGACGAATTCTTCGACCTTCGTGTTTGCTACCCTCGTGATTCTTATGGATTAATGCCCCACCTACGATCACGGAACGTAGTTCCTGTAGCATGGTGCCTGTCAAGTTCTGACATGGATTTGGTAAAACCATGATCCATGTACTCTCCAGACCATACCCCACCAACAGTATGGGTTTTTGAATTTTCTAAATCAGTCACCATCCAGGATACTAACAAGCTCTAGATACCAACTGACACAGAACGGAAGCGTGCTATAAACCCTAACTAGGGTTCAAGACGAATCACAAAGGGATAAAAGACTAAAAGTCGTTAATTTTATTGATTATTAAATACTGAATGAATAAACAATAAACCCAAGCCCTATATTTATAGGAGAACTAAACTTGAAAAAAAAGTTTAGAATAACAAAAATATGGAAACCAAATAAAAGTCAATAAACAAAATATGGAAATCATATTTTGTTATTAATATAAAAATTCTTCATCTTTAAGGTTACTTATTTTTGGAAACCATATATTTTTCCGTCAGCTTTTAAATCATGTCCTCATCATTCCCCCTCTCTTTAGAAGAACTCGTCCTCGAGTGCTTGCCCTCATTCACGTCCTCGGGGTGAAATTCATATATATCTGACGCATTAAACATCTTTGAAATACTCATAGTATTTGGCAAGTCTACCACATAAGCATTATCATTAATATTTCAAAGTATTTTGTACATACCATATTTCTTTAATAGTAACTCCATAAGTAATATTTCCAGGATCGTATCACAAATGCCACTTCATAACAACATCAATGCCATTCTAAAAGCATGAATCCAGAAATATATACAGATCATTAACAGTCTCTTAAACTCTAAACACAATAAAAAACCTAGATTGAATGAAATCAAGGAAAAAACATCACAACATTGATATTTTGCCTTCACAAAATAGATTTATATAAAGCCACGCTTTCCTAATATCGAGAAAAAAATATTGTTAACAAACCATATTGTCAAACAAAAACACATCTCAATTTTTTAATTGACAGAAGATACAAAACAAACAATCATTACCACAAACTATATAGTATGCATTAAATGGGCACTTGTAGGCATATCAAAGCAACAATCTTAACAATTCTTTATACATAGTGCATAGAATTAGCACCCGTTTATACACACCATTGTTTAAAGAATATCATAAAACAAATACAACTACAAATCATACAATGTATAGATATTTTGCACTGATAGCTACATGCCATAATCTAAAAGATATGACGTAACTTAACAAACATAAACACAATCCCAGAAATCCAATCGTCACAATAGCATAACTGATCTAAAATTTAAAGCAAAAACGACATTAATCAATAAAGCAGG
The DNA here is from genome assembly GCA_026074375.1 of Tanacetum coccineum. Lineage (NCBI taxonomy): Eukaryota > Viridiplantae > Streptophyta > Magnoliopsida > Asterales > Asteraceae > Tanacetum > Tanacetum coccineum. The sequence continues at coordinate 9,936 of BQNB010164782.1, forward strand.
AAGAATATGTATTTTGTCTTTTCAAGCCCACTTTATACAATAAAGAATTAAAAAAGTACATGAATAACTGGTATGTGCTTAAATACACATACCCTTTTTCATCAAAAACGGACTCAAAATGATAAAAAACATACCTAAAAATACATTGTATTTGTATGTTTTACATATATTGTGCAGGAAACGGATATCCGACAAAATGACGAAAAATCAAGCAAAAACAGACAAAACCAAGCACGGAATGGAAAAGCATGGAAAAGACAAAGTCAAATCGAAGCCAAGTCAACAAAAGTCAAAGCCAAAGTCAACCCCGGGGTGTGTCAGTGGAGAAAACAGCAAAAACCGATCTCAGAAGCCAAAACTGCCAAAAGTGGGCCCACCTGTACCCACCTAGTAGGCCCAGGTAAACCCACTTTCATCACAAAACCCTAAAACCCCAAATAAAACTTTGAGGGGGCAAATCTGCCAATTCCTCATAGTTTTAAGCCCAAAGGACCACACATAATATACCTCAATAAACTTTGGGGGGCATTCTTGCCAATCCCCAAAGTTATAACATCACCAGGACCATGGGTGTAATAACACAATACACATTCAAGGGCCAAACCTGCCAATACACCAAAATTTCTCCCCTGTCCCCAAAACAAAATTACCCGCCAATTTTAAAACCCCACTGTTCACGCATCCCTATCCCCTCTCCTCGTACACTGTTCACCATAGTCCAAAACCATCACCTTCACTCACCCCACACCCCACATGGGCTCTTGCCTATTACCATAGCTAAAACATCACCTTCACTCACCCCAAACCCACATGGGCTCTTGCACTTTGGCAAATCCCTGAAAAGCCTATTGGCTTTATGAAAATGAAGAAAGGAATCAATGCTAAGATAAAGCTTGGGCTCTACTGAAATCCAAGGGCCAAAATGCATATTAGTTCCCTAACACAACAAACACACCTAGTGTCTGCCTCAGCAAAACATGCACAACTAGAAGACGACAGATTGAAAGATTCTTCGGAGGGCAAGAACTTCTTTTTTTTATATAAATAGGGCATTGTAAGCCCATTGGGGCATCTATCTAGTTAGTTTCTACTTAGTTAATTTTTATCAGTATTTTAGAGTGATAGTTAATTTGTAACTCTTTTTTTTATGAAATTTCAGTTCTCAAGTTTTTCCTTGCCTTTTTAAAGTTTATACAATCAAATATTTTATAATCACAAGTTAATTCTATAAGTCTCTTAAGTTTATATAGTCTGTTTTAAACTTATTTAAAGCTTTTGCAAAAGGTTTTGATAGCTACTGTTTCATGGAGTCAAGAGTTTGGAAATTTGAGCTTAGGTATGATTAGCTGAGCAAGGATGAGTCTTTATGGGTGCTTAGATTTGCTTATTTATTAGTCAGGGTTGGATTATATAGAGACTTATTCTTATTAGGGCACTTTAATCCCTGTTTAGAGCAATGGATTTGGTAAGTCTTCATTTTCATATTTTTCTCATTTTACTGTAGCATTGCTTATTGTAGATTATCTCTACTTATTTGAGCTTATTACTGCTTATTTATGATGCCTAGTGCTTATTATGCTTGTTTGATAGAGTGGACATCATTTTGTGCTAGTTTTGTTGTTAACGATCTTAAATAGCTTTATTATAGTGCTTATCAGTTTTGCTTATTTTAGTGCTTATTGCTTTGTATTTTGTGCGTATAATGTAATATAGTGGTTTAATTTCTGTTTTTCAAAAACATTGCTTAAATCTTTAGGAATTAGTGTAAAATTTGGTTTTTCATACTTAAAGGAGTGTTTGGGATAAGTCTTTAAATGGGTCAAAATGGGTAATGGCACTGGTTTGGGTCACAAAGCTTACTCTAGCAAGCTTAATTAAACTTATTAAATGAATTCTTAATAGATTTGAAGGCTTAAATCTCATTTTTAAAGTTTCTTGTAGGTGTTTATTGAATCTGTGCATTTTATCTCTTTCAACTCAGCCTATTTTCTTAAGATTTGATTATTTGCTTGTTGATGTCATATCCACTCTTGTTTTCAAATCTAAGATGAAGTGGAAGTAGTATGTATAAGTATGCTTTGTCTGTTAAAGTTAAGTAAAAATCCGTCATAGTTTTTCGATCATATTTTCCAAGTTTTAAGAGTCTAGTTTCATTAGTTAAAATAGATCAGTTAAAGTTGTTTTTGAAATCTGAGAGTTTGAGCATAAGCTCATTTTAAGCTAATCTAAATCTGTCTTAACTTGGTTTTCTTTTTAGAGCTTATTTTCCAGCTTATTTCTAAGCTGGCTTTTAGCCATTTTTCCTTGTTAAATTCCCCTGGTGCTAAGTAGCTAAGTTCAAGCTACTTTTTCTGGCTTATTTATTGGATTCAGTTAAAGCTTTTGGTTTCTCTAGAAAGCCTATAAGCTCTTTTATAAGCCCCAGGAAGCTTAGGCCTTAGGAGGACCTCTAAGTTGCTTATAATTAAGCCAAAAATAGGCCATTTGACTGTTTTGCATGCTAGTGTAGGCCCATAGCTTATTGTTGATTTTCTGGCTTATTCATCCCCCTTCCTTGGCTTATTTGTGTTTGTGGTGGCTTATTAGGCATAATTAAGCCCTTTTGTCTGCTTATTTGTTTATACATTGTGCTTTTAGCTCTTTTTATTCTGTTTGTACTTTTTCAAAGTCTGTCAAAATTTTATAAGTGTTTTAGCATTTTAGCTTTTCTACCTGTTTAGCTTATTTAGTTGCTTATTTTTGTGTCTAAGTGCTTTTTAGACAAGTCCTCTTGCCTGCCTTAGCTTATTTGCCAAAGTCACTAGCTTATTTTTCTTTTAAAAAGCCAAACAGTTGGCTAATTTGAGACTTAGTGTAAAATAAGCTAACTGTTTGCTTATATAGCTCATTTTCGTGCTTATTTTTGAGTATAAAATTTTTTGTCTTTTTTAAAGTTGCTTATTTATAAGTTTTTTTTACAAAAAATTTTTAAAAAAATGAAAAAGGGGACCCAAGGAAGTCGGGGGTGAACCTAGGCTCGAACCCATGACCTCAACGCAGGTCAACCATTCTTAAAACCCACACCACTACCGTTGTGCTACAATAGCTCATCCGGTAGTGGTTTACACAACTTAATTATTAACCCCTTTTTCACTTCATTTCTATAATACAATTCGTAGCTTATTCGGGCTTTTCCCGAGCTTATTCGATAAGCTTGGACCCCGATTTTATTTTTCTTGAATTCCTTGTAGCTTATAGGATTTTTGTACTTTTTTCTAGATTTTTAGCATTAAGTCTAGTATTTTTAATTCATTTTTCTTTTTTAAAACTTGTTTAATTCATAAAAAAATCAAAAAAAAGTCAAAAAAATATAAAATCTTTTTTAGAAAATTTTCTTTTATCCTCTAGTTTCTAGGAAAATTATTTTCACTTTCGTAGGGTTATTTTTCCAAAAATTTTAATTTTTAAAGAACGGGATTCGATCCCGTTCTCGTTTTTGAATTTTAGAGCCCGTTTTAACTCCGTTTTCAGTCTAGTCTTTTTCATTCTTCATTATTAGTCACCTAGAGTAGATTAGAAGTAAAAATTTCTTTGTAGGGTTAATTTTTAAGATTTTAGGTTTTTGACCCCTTGTTCGGGATTCCTGCTCTCGTTTTTCAGTTTAATTTCGTAATTTTTAGGTTTTTCTCAATCGTTTTTGCTTATTATTGATTAATTTAGCTTTCTAAACTCCCAAATCATTAATCTCATTCAAACTCCAATTTTCCGACTGTACCGATAATCAAGCCCAGCCTCGTTAGGGATAAACGACCCGGGAATATTCTATACTACTTCTCGGTTTCTTTGATTATTTTTAGATTATACTTATTATATATTTTTTTATTATATATTATATATATAAAGGTGTTAGTTTAAAAACCGTTAATCATTCTTCAAAATTCCTCCCAGTTCGTCTAGTTTCACTTTGTAGATCCACTTCAAAGTAATCACCATAACTTTGTCTGGTCGGGGTACGAGCTCCTATACTTTAAGTCGTTCGAACTCATTAAGTTCTTCTTGCATTGCGTCAATCCAACAGGCTTGATTCAAAGCATCTTTATACGTCTTGGGTTCAACAACAGTGAGGAAAGCATCGTAGTAACAGAAAAAAGCTTGCTCATGTAATTGCAGCCGAGTGGAAACTGGTCTTGCGAGTTCATCGATTATGTTTTTAAGTGGATGATCCTTAGTCCATTTGCTATTGTGTTCAAAATTTTGGTGATCAGGGTGCACAATTGTATGAATAGAATCCGATGATGAAGGTTGATCAGAAGGGATTTCTAGAATTGGAACACCAAAGTACGGATCATTACCCATATGTGCAACTTTAATATCATGATTATCT
>BQNB010164783.1:0-14298 GCA_026074375.1 Tanacetum coccineum
TGTAGCAATTCCATTTTCAAAATTCAAATCTCCCAAATCATGGATCTGTTTAAATCCAAGTTCTTATCCCAACAACGAGCCACAATTCAAATAACCCTAATATCTGCCTATAAATACAAGGCTAATCATTTGGAAAAATCATATTCCTCAACATTTACGAATCCTAAAAATGAACAACTTCTCGGGAAAACGCATCTCAAAAATGGGTTATCAAAAAATGCCTGGGGCAGGTACTTCTAGGGGAGGATCTAAGGGTTACAGCTCAAAAATGGGTTATCAAAAAACGCCTGGAGCAGGTACTTCTGGGGGAGGTTCTAAGGGTTACAGAAAGGGCGGCGGATATGGTGGTTATGGAAGTTCAAAAGGTTTTGGTGGGTCTGGTAGTTCTGGTGGATCTGGAGGTTAGTCTAATTTTTAATTATCATAATCAGGTTGCAATTATTATGTGTATTATATGAACGAATCATGAAATGGGTTATGCTTGAATACATATGATTGTTGTCAAATTTTTTACATTTGATGAAGATAAGATGCCTAATTATGTCTTGCTTATTGTTATTAGATTTCTATATGTTTTATTTTTCCAAATGTATGTTCTGCTTTATATTATGTTTTTATATATCCTGTTTTTAGATTACAAATTATTGTTATTAGATTTCTATATGTTATGTTTTTCCAAATGTATGTTCAGCTTAATAAAAAAGTATCTATATGTTCTTTTTTTGATGCCTAATTATATTAAAGTTCTGCTTAAACATACATTATGTATATGAAGTAGGTTGCTATCAGAAAGTTCAGTTTAATCATATTCTTCTGTCTATATATCTCTATAAGTATCCATATGTTTTGTTAGAATTAGATTTTGGATCACACTCTGTAAGTAAACATAACTTGTGACGGTATGTAGTTTTGACATTTCTATTGTTAGCAGACAATTAATATAACGTAACAAATCTTTTTAACCCTTTATATCAGGAGAGGATAGTAATAAGAAAATCACACCAATCAGCGAAGTTGACCCTATGTTGGACAACATAGCTGTTCAAGGGAGGTGTATTTCTATCTGGCATTCACACAGATTGAATGCCGCTCATGATCCTTATAGTCTGGATCTGGTCTTGCAAGATGCTCAGGTATTCATTTCCTTATGTTTTAACAATATACAAAACATTTCTAATACCATTTTTGTAACTGGCATGTTTTCTTAATTTCAGAACAACCGCATCCAGGTATACATAAAGAAGGAGTTTATGTTCAGGTTTGAGCCCTTATTTGAGGAAGGCCAGTGCTATACCGTGTCCAACTTTGGCATTGCTGAGAATGGTGGAAGGCTTCCGTTGTTACCTCACAGGTATAAGATTAGCTTTTACAAGTCAACCATAGTCACCAGGATCGAACCTTTCGACAACAATACTCATGGCTTTGTTCTTGAGCCATACAACCGTTTGTTAGACCCTGAACATCACCAATACTATGAACAAGATGCTTGTAACTATAATCAGATAGTAGATAAATCCTATAAAGAGTTATCATATCCAAGCCTCATTGTTCTCAGTATGCTTAAAAATTGTTATAATTGATGAAGTCGTTAGATCGTCTTTTATATTTGTCTGCCATTTTATACAAATAGCCATGTGGCGAGAGTGTGTCAGTTCTATGGAATCAAGTTATAACAATTATACAACTTTTATTTGTAATCACACCTGCTTTAATATTTTTGCTACTTAATACATACCATTTTATCAATCCCACAAAAAACTTTAAATTCTGACTCAAACTCAAATGCAGGTTTGGAACTTTCAGATACACAAAGGATGAACATATGTCTCACGTATATTGAAACATGCTCCTTTGTAACAACAAGAGTTTGAAATCTATTCCAGGTATGCCATATCCAAATCAAGAGTACACGATGGACGGTTACAACAGATTAATATATGATGAACTAGCGTACAAGAAAGATGAATTACGCGAGCAGTACCAAAGACTTTATGGTAGCTTGACATCGGAACAAAAAGGTATCTACGCAATTGTTATGGAAGCTGTTGATAAAGACAAGGGTGGAATGTTCTTTGTATATGGATATGGTGGTACTAGAAAGACTTACATGTACAAAACAATGTCGGTTGCATTACGTTCACAAGGAGAAATAGTGTTGAATGTTGCTTCAAGTGGTATAGTAACCCTTTTGTTGGAAGGCGAAAGGACTGCTCATTCTCGGTTTGCAATCCCCATTAATGTTGTCGAAGATTCAATGTGTCATATAGCCGCTGATAATGAACTAGCTGACTTGATCCGGAAAGCCAAGCTCATTATATGGGATGAGGCTCCAATGATAAATCGGCATTGTTATGAAGCATTTGACAGGATGTTAAAAGACATATGTAGGTCAGACCGTTCAACAGTTTCAAAATAGGTATTTGGTGGTAAAGTTGTTTTGTTTGGTGGTGATTTTTGGCAGATCCTTCCTGTTATTCCTAATAGCAGCAGACAAGATGTTGTTCATGCCACAATTAACTCTTCATATCTTTGGGAACATTGCACTGTTCTAAAGTTAACTGTTAACATGAGGTTGGGTTCGGGAGCAACTGATTGTGAAAGAAAAGAAATACAAGATTTTACCGATTGGATTTTAGATATTGGTAATGGAAATATAGGCGGTAAGAATGATGGGGAATCGACTGTTGAATTTCCGAATAACATGTTGATTCCAGAGTCCGATGATCATGTTGGTTCAATTATTCATGAAACATATCCGCACTTGCTTCAAAACCTATGGAACCCGGAATACTTTCAAGAGCGAGCCATTCTTGCACCCACACACGAAATGGGAGATATGATAAACAAACATATGCTTTCTTTAATTCTAGGAGACGAGAAGATATACGAGTCTTCAGATTCTGTTTCTGTTGTTGATGCTGATGATACCAATTTTAATTTGGATCTTTACACCACATATTTCTTGAATACTATAAATGTGTTAGGTCTCCCGCACCATATGTTAACGTTAAAAATTGGTACTCCTGTAATGTGCATGCGTAACATTGATCAGAAAGCAGGATTGTGCAACGGAACTAGGCTTCAAATTTTACAGATGGGTATTAATATAATTGAAGGTAAGATTATATCGGGCGGCAAAGTTGGTATAATTTGCGCTATTCCGCGTATGGTCATTACTCCTTCGGACACCAAAATGCCTTTCAAATTGAACCGAAGACAGTTTCCTGTTCAGGTATGTTTTGGCATGACGATAAATAAAAGTCAAGGACAAACATTGTCGCAAGTTGGATTGTTTCTACAAAAACCGGTGTTCTCACATGGCCAATTATACGTTGCTGTGTCAAGAGTAAAGAACAAGAAGGGGTTGAAGGTTATTTGTTGTGACAAAGATGGGAACTATACAAACTCCACGACAAATGTTGTTTATAAAGAAGTTTTATTTCGTCTTTGAATTCTTTTTACATATATTTTGTTCAACCAAAACGCTTCGTTATCTTTTCAATAATATTACACATTATGATTTCCTATTTTTCTTTCATTGTTATGGTCATATGTATTCGTATATATATATATATATATATATATATATATATATATATATATATATATATATATATATAGTAGGGATCCGGTGAGAATTAAAAGTATAATAAGAAGAATAAGAAGGATTTCTAGCCACACATTTTAAATAGGAGAGAGAATTTTAAGGGGAGATGCATCCATTTTTGTAGGTGCATCTAAAATGTGTGGTTGTGGTTTCTTCTTATCATTCTCATTTTAAGTTTTCTTCTTATTTGATCCTAACTCTCTCTCTCTCTCTATATCTATATATATATATATATATGGATTGGTTATTGTGAAATAGAGATTTGGATAGAAAGGATGGGAAGGATTTTTAGTCGTTGGATGTAGCTAGCCAAAGTTGAGATTAATGGATGACATTAATGATGATGTTTTAATTAATATGTTAATGTTAAAATCGTAACTTTTCATTTATAAAGCATTAATAATGTAAATAATTTGACCCATTATGAACATTTTTTTTCTTTATTTTTTTAATTTCTTTACAATTAACTCATCTTTATTTCATTTATTTATGGTTACACAGAAAAACTTTATACTTTATTTATGACACCTAAATTTTTTGATGCATATGTAGTGACACCAATTTTTTTGACACATATGTAGTGTTACACTAAAATTTATTAATACTAATATAGTGACACACTAAAATTTTAATACATTTGTAGTGACACACTAATATTTTTAAAAAACTCTAATGACACACTAATTTACTTAGTGACACACTAATTTTTCGTGACACACTAATATTTGTAGTGACACACTAATATTTTTCGTGACACACTAATTTTTCGTGACACACTAATATTTGTAGTGACACACTAATTTTAATACATTTGTAGTGACAACACTAATATTTTTAGAGAATTCTAATGACACACTAATTTAGTTAGTGACACACTAATTTTAATACATATGTAGTGACACACTAATTTTTCGTGATATATTTTTAAGAACGCACTAGTTTTTATGTTATATTTTTAACAAGGCACCAATTATCTCATGCAAAAACTAAGTGAAGTGAATTAAGCATATTAAAAACTTAGAAGGGATATTAAAGAGTTTTAAATGAGCAATTTAAAGAGGAATGACTTTTTATCCTTTCTATCCTAAAACCCTTCTCATTTGAACCAATCTCTCTCTCTCTCTCTCTCTATATATATATATATATATATATATATATATATATATATATATATATATATATATATATATATATATATATATATATATATTATATATTTCCTGTGGTAAATCTGCCCTGATATTCTAAAAACATACGGACCTTTGCCATTATTTACTGAATTGTCAACATTAGCTCCAAGTGACGTCATACTGAACATCTGATTGTATGCGCGTATATTGTCCATGAAATGTGTACTTTCATATAATTCTTTGATATGTTGTGGATATTCTGGAGGAGGTCGTAAAATGATACGTCCTCCATAACAACACTTATTATATGCAAGCTCACAGGCTTGTGTTAGTGGCACTTTTTCCATTCACAAAACATTGCTCCACAATGGCGGACATTACGCTCTGTACATTGGACCCAAGTGTTATACTTGCTGTTTTCCCTGTTATATATTTTATATATATATATTTATTATGTGATATATATATATATATATATATATATATATATATATATATATATATTCTATTTTATAACTTATAAAAGTTTACAGGGTTACTCGTTTTTTTTAAAGTTATAATAAAATTGGTAAATTTATAAATTTACACTTAAATCTATATAATTTATTTATAACTAAACCACTCAAGTTTTATTAATTACATCCTTTTTTTCAAGTTTTTGATTTTATAAATTTGACACATATATTTGTATGTGTTTTTTTTCTTCATCAGATTTCTCTATCAAAAAATAATACCAAGTTTTGAAGTATTTAATCTTTTTAATTAAACATATATTCAAAAATAATAAAAAATTAAAAGCATCATACCTAATATTAGGAAAGATTCTTTTTTTTAAATGCAAAAGTCATCACTTTTTATTTTTCTTTACTAGATAAAAGATTAAAATAACAAAAAGATAAAAATAAACAAACCTAATGATCCAGTCACATGATTACGGTAAGTGGGAATGCCATATCTTAAAAGGGGTAGCTGGGCTTCATACGAGGACTTTGTAAAGCCCAGTTCTTAATTATGGGCTTTTGAATTTATTAAACATTTTTTATTCACTTTAATATTTATGTATTTTACTTTTTTTTACCTTTTGTCTGACTAACCATAAGATTTGACATTAAAGTCACACAAATTTAAATCATGCTAAAGCTTTTTTCTAAAAAACAGTTTACTATTGTTGTTTTCACCTAGCAAAAATTGAATTTTATATCTCTATCAACAGTGACGGAATCAGAAAGTTAAAAGACGAAGGACAAAAAATAAACTTATTGACAAAAGTCATCGTGCACACAAAGATAAAGATATAAATATAAGATTTTTACATTTTTTAACTTCAAAGTGGTGAGCAATTGGAGTTTATGATGGAATGCACTTGAATAAAAGGTCAACAATTTTTTTATACTAAAAACGATTTTATTTGACGAATTATGAAAGACACCGCCCCCTATACTCTCCATATACATCCACCCTATCTATAAATATAATCACAAGATTTTTATCACTAAACCAAATTGATTGGTTAGTTTTTAATATTTTAACTCAGTTAATGATCATATATGTATAAGATTCAGTCTCATCATTTAATATGAATCATTGCTGGAGTTACAACATTGACATTGATGCAGCTATAACCAAAAGAATTTCTAAATACAATAATTGAATTCAAAGGATTTCTAAAGTCATGAACCGAAGTATTAACCACACAAACTATATTTAAACTTTAACTCTTTCAACTTCTTCTTTGAAGTATTTGTAATCCCTTGTAAATAGCACAATCCAACATGCTCACGGCATACTCTTCCACCACCACAACCACCGGAACCCCTGCCAACATCAACTGTTTCCGCCGCCGACACCACAAAATCTTAATTTAACAGGTGGTGTTTCGAGCTTGGGTGGTTTCGTTGTTGTTTAACTCCCTCACGAACAACAATTACCAACATCAAATCCATAACTAACCTACACCTATCATCTCAGCCAACAACAAATCAAACTCTCATACACTAACCCTCAAGCCTCGAACCAAAACGAAAAAGCAAAAAGGATCTCAGATTCGTTAAACTCTTGCATAGATCTTTAAAGATCTTAAGAGTTTAATCACAACCCGTCATAGATCCCAACTGAGATTCGAAACATAAACAAGAAATCAAGATCTTAGTTATTTGTTCAAATTTTCGTACCAATATCTAAAGTGTTTGAACAATAATCACCACATATCTTTTGAAGCTTAACCTCTTTTAATATCCGAAAATTAGAGAATGACTTATAACAATGTTGTTATACCCGTTTCTTTCTTTCGATTATTAAAAATTAAGAACAAGAATTAAAAGCAAACTAAAACAACCTACCCGAGACCTTATATATTAAGATCTTGAAGCCATGAAACAAGTCTTTGTTTTTTACTTTAGCTATGAATCCGCTTACAGAAGACAAAAGGATTAGTGGTATAACACCCTGTGTTTTAGGACAATGTACGACATTAATAAAGTCGCTATTTATTTTTTTTGTATTGTACGCGTTTGTTTTTAATAGAAATCGTTAAGTTAAATCGCGTAAGCAAGAAATAATCAGTTAACGTAAACGGGCATCAAGCAAATTATTTGTTACGTCAAACAAGGGTTAAGTAATTATTTTGAGGATAATTATTAACATTACACAAGTTATTTTATCGGATACGTGAAAGTGTTTACGTTTCGCGATAAATGACAATTAGGTTTTCCCGGAAACCCTAAAAATTTACGTACGCTTCAACAAATACCTACGTTTATATACAATGATCGAAGTTTATAAAACTTTATGCATATTTATACACGTCTCATAAGTATACACAAAATAACAAATACTTTACAAAATACCAAGACATTACAAAGTATACTTTATATAAAAACTACACTTTACTTTTAATTAAAAGTTTTACTTATACTTTCTTTTTATAAAATGCAAGTAAACTAAAAAGAAATAAAAGAAAATAAGCTAGGAACATCATCCCTTGAAATCATGGGATGATTCCTACTTAAGGGAACCATTAAACATAAACATTTAAGCCCTTAAAACCCTCCCCCTTGTCCCCTTGAATCCCACGGTCAAACCCCCCCCCCCCTTTGATTTTTCTAGTCAAACTTTGCAAGTAAAATATCTAGTCTCTCTTCCTATAAATACATGCACTTCATATGTAAAACTTACTTACTCTTTATACTTACAAAATTCATTTTCTTTTCTCTTTTCCTTAGCCAAAACCCACGGCATATTAAGCAACCATAAGCAATCCATACAAAACTTTTATACAATCCATACAAGCCTATACACATCAATCCTAAGGCACACTAAGGTGTTTACAAGCATTGGTTCTTCATTTGCAAGGATTTAAGAAGAAAAAGGAAGATTAGGGTTTCAAACCTAATCTTGGGTTTATAAGGGTCTCCATTGATAACCACAATTCAGTTGATATTCGTCAGAACACAAACTTTGTTAGGGCATTCACTACATCAGCAAATGTCCCTTCTATCTATATTCACCTATTCTGGAATACTCTGACTCATGATGTAAAGATTGTGGTTTATAGCTTTCAAGTCAATGAGCACTGGCTTACTCTAAGTGCTGATCTTCTTCGGAAGGCCTTAAATGTCACTCCTACAGACTAAGCTCACCCATTCGAGTCACCTCCAGCTGGTAACACGGACATAACATTCACAAGGAGAAGAGTTCCTTCAAACTGGTTGATGAAGATGAAGTTCAACCGGCTCCTGAACCTCATATGGATGACTATGAGTACAATCTATAACAAGGTACTCAAATGAGCTTGGAAGTTTCTCAGGCATATGGTCAAGCACATGTTAACAGAGTGGCTATTCGTGAACCTGCTCCATAGACCTCCAGAAAACTCCCAGTAGTTGAAGTTAAGGGGAAAGGCAGTGCAACAGATGTACAAGCTGCAAAGTCACTTCTGGAACTACATAAGCCAAAGAAACAACGTACCATGGATTAATGCAATCTAGAGTGGATTAACATCTCTGGATGAACTACCGACCTCTGTACATCCTGAGATGCTACTCCACAAAAAATGGTTCGTGAAACTCTATCTCATGCAGATTCGGAATTTGGTGGTAATTCAGTAAAGAGAATAAACTTGAGACTGATACTGAAATGTCGGATCAAATTTCCCACTCTTGGTAACCAAGTCCATCACTTCTTGTCTGACAAATAAATGTAGTTAAATTAAAGACAACTCCATTAGATGTGACAATTTCAACCTATTTACTTATGGATGGGTCAAGTTCAACTGTGTTTTATCTCAACCGGGTTAACTCAGTGAACGCTGAACACTTTCAAGATATATATTATTATTGTAATAATATCTGTTTTAGTAATTGTAATTAGAACATCCTTAGTTAAAACGAAACTTTGAGAAATTAACAAAAAAGTTAATAGTGTCAACCCAACCGCCAACCCCTAACCTCTACCCGTATGGAGATTCAGACTTTATTAGAACAGACCTGGATACAAGATGATTGTCACACACTAAAAATAGCTGACGGTGAAGTTTCTTTTTTAGAATTGCAACTGAGAGGGAGGCGGCATCCTGTACAGATGCAAACAATAAAATTATTATCAGATAGTTAGAATATATAATGAATCATATAATAACAAATAGGTCGATTCTAGGGGATAAAGTTGGGTGTTCATTTATATAGATTGCAGCCATATCACTCTCAGTTACAAAATAGGTAAAAAAAAGATTCATTATCGTAACATACCTTGCAACCATAGCATTGCTGATGCCGTTACGCCTTGTTGCTGCTAACACCATTGCAGTTTGGTGCTGCTGATGGATTCGCAGCCCGCCTTGTCGTTGTCTATTACAAAGGCAGTACTATTTATAAGAGAATCACATGGATATCTAAGAATAAACCCATATCACTTTGACCGAGCCTTATTTGAATCTGTCACGGCTTTAGCTCCTTTAACAAACGGATATTATTAGGTCCTGAAAGCCTTTTGGTTTTTTCCAAACACCCCCTTACCTGCAGAAAATTTATATATCAGCAAGCCAAGCACTTTTATTAACTTTATATGAAGACGAAATCATACAACACACAGGTTGTTACAAAAAAACCCTTCATCACAGATTCAAACTACATTTACTTTTTAGCTCGGGTATGAGTCTGTCATATATATAACTATTATTAGTCATTCTAACTTGTTTGCTACCTATTAACCGTCCACGTAGCGATTCCGTAAACTACATTACCTTTTTTCTTCACATCGTAAACTTACCGCCGATGACCTCATAATAACATCTAAATTAAAAACACATAAATCAATATGGAAATAGCAATATTAAACAGAAGCATGCCTAGAAAGGAACAACTCCCACACAGAGTCTTCGCGGACGTAATTTACCAACAAAACACTATTCAAACACTATCTACTTCTAATGTTTAGGATCTTGCAAGTACGTTCGAAACATATATCCAAACACCCCTAATGTTCCTCAAATATACGCTAAATGAAGTTCTAAATAATCAATAGCCCAAGGTTTCTTATACTAACAGAAATAATGTTCCTTATTATAAAGACTAAATGGAGTTCCAAAGAATCAATAGCCCAATGTTTCTTATACTAACATAAAGAGCTACAGGAGGATTTGATAACATCCCAATGGTGTACTTGCACTTGTTGATTACCGCTGCAAGACTTCCTCCCACCCAAGCCTCACGCCCTTTCCAAAATGGCCCTTTGATTATCTTCAAAATATCTCAAATAAGCTTATGTTACACCTTAAAAGAGCTTATTAGTTTTTTTCTTATTATTGAAAGTTTAATAGCTTCTTGAAAACATATGAAGATATGTTCATCTAGTGAATTGTTCGAAAGGTAGCTAAAAAGGAATATCTCTAATTTTTGTAAAAAATATATTAGATAAACATATTTTAGATATTTAATGAACTAAATGGTCTTGATCAAACCTGTTGGGCTTTGCTTCTTGATCTCACTGTTATGATGGCGCCAAAAGAAACCTGTACATAAACATGCATTATCAATTTATACGAAGATGTCATTCAAAATTTAAACAGGTTCAAAATTTAAACAATTACTCATCAAAAGTCTATCGAGCTGCAATAGCCGATAAGCTCATAGCAAAGCTAATACAAACACCCAAAACATCGTTATTAATCTCTTACCCAGTTACAGATTGACCTATTTTGCCGACAATTATCCTGTTATAGATTTACCCAAAACATCCTTATTTTTTGGCATTTAATCGAACACTTAGTTACCTTCAATCAAAACTAAAATCAATAATCAAAATATGTAAATGGATAAAAAAGTATTTTGTAATTCATCAAACATAAATTTTTTGATTAAATCCGAATGAAAACTACAAATAAAAAAATTACCTGAAATTGAATTTGAATGATTAGTAATGAAGCTTTACCTGCAATTTGCACACTAATAAAGAACTAACCCACCATTTTACCATATTTGAGCAACATAAAGTGGTGTGAATCAAATTAAACTTACTAACCTTGGCGTTGCTGATATTTTTGAAGGATGCGGCTGTTTTGATGCGTTGCAGACATTGTTGAGATCATTGTTGAGATCATCAGGTATCAAAGAAGGAGGGAGGAAGAATAAGAGATATGAGTATTAAAGATGGAAATATTAACTACAGCAGGTTTAGAATACCTAAGATTCAACATTAAAGAGATGGATTAAAACCACAAAGACCTTTCATTTTCTTCAGCCGGTATTAGAGGATTGCAAAGAAGTCAATTTTGAGTTGAGAGCATTTAAAGATACAGCCCTAATAAATTTAAAGGCTCAATCTTTTAATATAATAGATTTTAGAAGCAGGATTGTGTAACCTTCAAAATAAGTACCAAGATAGCACGGATTTAGGTTTTTCATACTTGTTATCGATGATAATTATTTACGTATTAAGACGATAGATAGTCCACAGAAGCATTTAAATTATAGTATAAAACAAGGTAAGTATAATAAAATCAAATTCGGGAAATGGAAAATCCTCTAAACACGAACCCATAAAAAAACTCGACCTGAAAATCGAAATTTATTAATAACTCATAGTATGATAGTGCATACCCTAATCTAAATTCCTGGATCCGCCACTGGTTTGATCAGCTAAGGATGCATTGTGGTGAGGGAGGAGAGGAGGAAGAACAAACATTTGCTCGTTATTTAGCAAGCTTAAGGACAAAATGTTGGAAAAATAGTATTGGTAAGTTGCAACCACGTGCTGATGGTCCGTTTCAGGTACTGAAAAGGATCAATGATAACACTTACAAAATCGATCTACCTAGTACGTATAACGTATCAGCAACATTCAATGTGGCAGACTTGTCCACGTACGTGACTAGTAGTGCAGACGACGAAGATGAAGAGATTCGCGATGTCGAGCAAGATTCGAGGGCGAATCTATTTCAAGCAAGGGAGCATAGTGCACGTAGGTATTAAGATTACGGGTGGTTATATTTAGTTTATTAGTTTTTCATGTTCTATTTTTAACTGTCTTTATTTTTGGCTACATATATACAAGCCCATGCATGCTATTGTAAAAAAACGGGACGGGTTCACTTTCTTTAATGCAACACAGTATGTAAAGGACTAAAATATCTAGGATCATAGAGTGCCATGTCTCTGATTCTTCTATCACTGTCATCATCTTGTGTTGTAGCATCCGTAGGTATAGTTCATGTAGTATTGTCTAACATCAAATACAGATAATCAAACAGAGATATAAAGATCATGATAAAGTGTGTATTAGATGGTCTCTAAATACTGGTGGGCATGGCGAGACTCTAGACTCTCCACGGATCTACGCTATATCTCTTCAAGGTGCAAGCTTATTATCTAAGAAAGTCACTCGAGATCTAATTGTGTGATCATCAGATTGTAATTCTTCTGTATATAGGACCACAGAGTTTTATCATATTTGTATGTCTTGGAATGTCGTTGTAAAATAGAAATCTAATCATGTAGGGGACAACGAAGTGTTGAACTTTAGAGCTGGCTGATACGCATAGTTCTCACCTATGTGATTGATATGTATGTGGACCAAACGGCTCACATCGCAATCGGAGTTGTCTAAAGCTCGTAGTGTGTATGTTCAGGAGGGGAGAGCTATGAAAATCCTTCTAGTGACCTAACAGAGTCATAAAAATCTAGAGCTGCTAGTGGGTGTATAGATGGAGCGTAGTACTAGCGCTAGCTCGAGAATGTCGAGTGAGCTCTGTGTATCCTTGGGGAAGGAGAGAAACGGATTGGTGTGATTTCTAGTAATATACAAACTTTGTTGTTTTCCGAGCATGCAGATAAATATTTTAGGGTGATATGGAAGAGCTCATGGACTGTACCGCAAGAGTTACGAGGCGCTGATTAGTAAACGATTACTCAGAGTAGAGAGACAACTCAAAAATGCATCTGGATAGTTAATTAACACTTGATGGCGCAGAGTAGTGAATAAACGATCCAAATTTAGACGCTCACTGCGCTATGAGGCTTGAAGTGTTTTACGTTACCAGGATATTTAAAGATGGAAGTGCGACTCGGTATTGGTGGACGCTATTACCCAGTTGTCCAGAGTCAAAGGTACTCAAAGATAGTCTATGTACAACCGAGAACCTCGTGACACTCACTCTCGGTATCAGTCAGATGCCAATCACATCAGTGTTTAGTTGTATCGAGTCTCTTCTATGTAAATAGAATAGGACAGCATGTGGATTAAGTAACCACAAAGCTTCCGCTCTCTAAAATTTATTGCGATATTCTATATTGTACTTGTCTTCACTAGACAACGATCGGTGCGAGTGCAATAGAGAGTGAGCAATAGTTAGATTATCATAGAATCGATTGAGAAGCTTGAGAGTTGTGTGCTCGTCCGCTGCTACGTGAGCTACAGAATATAGATAGCTGTTCAGAGGGCACGAGAGTCAAGTTAATGTTGCTCGAAAAGAGTGTGTAGACACTGCTGAACGTACAGATGGATTAGTATCAAAGAGGAGGTCGACGAGAACAACAATGCACTAGATGTAACATGAAGAATCAAGAGACTGCAAGATGTAAAAGCTTAAGTCTAGTATTTTCAAGGGTGACCTCCCTTAGGGGGAGATTGTTAGATATGAGTAAAAGACTCGGTCACCCCATATATTTATTGTTTATAATAGTTCGTAGTTTAATAGTTTATCGTATGTCTTTCGGTTTTATGCCGGGTACGAATACCCGGTATTTTATAAGAACTATATATAGCCTCTTCCAACTTTGGAAGAGGCAAGCTAGTCAAATCTTTTACACTTCAAAACACATACACACTCTCTCTTTCTAGAATCTCTCTCTTGTGTTTCTCTCACTAGAAACTAGCTAAACCACTCGAATCATCACCCGTGTTATGATTTAAACGATCCTACAATAAGCTTGTAAGCTTTGGTTTTGAGTCTAAACACGGGTTTATCACTTATTTCTCATCTCATACGTCATCCCTAAGGTCTTTCTAATTCCTTTATACTTTTTATTATCATTATTTTATGTGTAATATGTTATTTATGGCTAAATC
>BQNB010164784.1:0-14298 GCA_026074375.1 Tanacetum coccineum
CTCTCAGTTATTGAAGTAAGGGGTTCAATAATCTAAAAAAAATTCGCGATGAACGTCAGCAGTAACCCGCCAATCCTAAGAATAATCATCCAATTCCTCACTGCCTCACTCTTACTCGGGTCCACGTGATTACGTTATGGTTGACCACGTGACCAAGAAAATGCACTTCTTCTAACCAAAACTCACACTTAGAAAACTTAGCATATAACTTCTCCTTCTACAGTGACTCCAACACTAACTTCAAATGAACTTCATGTTCCTCCTTCGACTATAAGTAGGCCAGAATGTCATCAATGAATACGATGACAAACCTACCTAAGTATGGTTTGCCACCCAGTTCATTAAGTCCATGAAAACCGTTGGTGCATTGGTTAACCCAAAAGGCATAACCGTAGACTAAAAAATGTTCGTATCTTGTTTGAAATGCGGCCTTTGGAATGACATCCTCATGCACTCATAGCTGATGATATCCTGACCGAAAATCTATCTTTAAGAAAGGACACACTCCTCGTAACTGATCAAACAAGTCATCAATCCTAGGGAGTGGATAACATTTTTTTAATAGTTAATTTGTTTAACTCCCTATGATCAATACACATGCGAAAAGAACCATCCTTCTTCTTCATGAATAACACAGGTGCTCCCCACAGAAAGTGACTAGGTCATATGAAACCCTTGTCTTCCAACTCTTGAAGTTGTTCAGACAATTCTTGCATTTCCGAGGGTGCAAAATGATATGGGGACTTCACGACTGGCGTCGCTCCAGGAACTAAATCTATACAGAACTCAATTTGTCATTGCGGCAGTCATCGATAAGTCTTTTGGAAGATATCAACAAAATCTCGTACGACGGAAGTATCACTCACTTTCGGTTCACCTACCTTCATGTTCAATAAGGTTTTTGCGACTCCTTGAGTACATTCACCTTCAACCCGAAGTATCTCGTTACCTTCCAACTATATCCTAACCACCTTCTCATGACATACTATCACAACTTCCTCTTGGATAACCAGTCCATTCCCACAATCACATCAAAGCTTCCACGACTCAATGGTATTAACGAACTCCAAGGGTTACGAACAATCGAATAGGATAACAAACGAATATCGAGTCAAAGGCTAGAATACATATGGGGGATTTCACATATGCAAATAGACGCGGATCAATTGACATAAGAATCCTTTCAAAGAAAGGATACCTATGTGTACCGGCTGAAACCGCAAACGAAAGAATCAACAAGCGTATCACGACAAAAGAAAACATAAACAAAATCAATACGAAAGACGGAAATTCTTATACCAATTATCGACTTTACTCGAAAGACCAAATTAAATAATGTTTTTATAAAAATCAATTTAAAATAAAGAAAGTCACTTTAAGTATAAAAATCATTTTAAATAATAAATAAAATTGTCTTAAATGTAATCATTAAAAAAATTCATTCTGGTTGTCATAAAAATCTAGAGATGGTTATCTAATGGTGTATCGTACCTTATCACTATGAATCACTTTAAACCTGCTTTTTATAATAAAATAAAAATCTATTTACAAAGATCATTTTATACACAATTTTCTACAAACACCAACACAATACTTCCAAAGGGTTTTTTATAATTAGACATCAATTATAAAATATATCAATTATAAAATATGTTACTCAACAAAGGACACCATAATACCAAAAGGGATCGTAAAACACCGTACCGACTCTAACACAATTCTATTGTTTGAAAACGAAAAAAAATACCAGGAACCATATACTCAAAATAGAATCAAACGAACTCGTACAAGAAAACTCATGCAAGACGTTACGTACCCAAAAGAAAATGTACGGTCTTATCCAAAATAACGATCGACAACGCAAACCTAAAAGCATCGATACTAACACGTCGCCAATGGGTTACGAAAACCAAGGGATATACAATCAAGGGAGTAATGATACACACTAATATGTTAGGAACAATTAGTGCTTAAAAGAAACGTTTGATACTCATACGAGAAATCAATGCAACGAAAGAACTAACAAAACACGCCTATATCCGAAAGAGCAGATCCGAACAACCAATATACATCAAGACGTAGAATGGGGAAAATCAGGTATCCTTACTAACAAAGTACGATGAAGGGATGCTAAGCTTAGACTTAGGAAATCTGAACAAACAACCGAGCAAACGAGCAACCTCTATAATAGCAATACTAGGTATCCGCAATTACTAGATAGAAGGGCAAACTTACTATCTATACAACTTAACTTAACATATCCTCTAATTAGGATAAGAGAAAAATTCTCTACCCATACCACCATCTTTATCATGAATACACATATCAAAAAGGAAAACATATTACACTACCACCTTACAACCAAACACAAATAAATGCAATCATGGTCACAAGTCTACGTGTGTGATGCCTTTATAATTATGTTGGCCACCATAATTATAAGTGCCTCCTTTCACACGTGTACTTACTTCCAAGATTACCCATTTCAATCATAATTCACATATGAGCACATATACCACATTGCACATCTTAAACCACTCCAACTTAACACATAAAGGATGCTCCATCAATTAACTACTTACTTATATCAAAATAAAATCGAAACGACATAAAGGAACGAAAATCTCGCAACAACTCCCAAAATACAAAATATCCAAAAGAAATAATCAATAACAACATGACGAGGTAAAGGACGGGATAAACTTATGTTGGGCCTCGCTTGGGTTTGACTTTGCCTCTGCAAGAATCACCCGACTCCGCGGGTCCAGCCCTACTACGCGCATCCGACAAATGATCAACTATCCTATCTCCTTCGGTTCCACAAGAGGCTCCTCTTATGGATCCTTATAATGCTTAAGTCCAGTTGAGAAAACGGTTCCCCAACGAGACTTCTTACGGATGGGGGAAAAACATAGCTAAAATACTAAGAAAGTAATACATATCATACCAGATAAGGGTAGGCAAAATAACTCAATGACAACTTAGCAAAATACAAGATATATAAGCTATGCAAAAATAGAGGGGAAGCATAGCAGTTATAGTATCAAACACTTAAGCCCTAAATGCATCTACATGAAGGACCCCTAGGTTATAGTCTAGGCTCAACCACCTACTTCTCTATAACCAAAGGCTCTGATACCAATCTGTCACACCCTGCCAAGGCGGAAACGCGAGGCGTAACAAGAATGGATATCATCACAACACAATGGTGTCTACTATAGAGAAATCTAAATGAAGGAAATAACCAAATGTACACTATGTGTCATGACAATACCTAGCACAAGATAAAGGAGTCTTGCATTACTAAAGTAATGTCGTACACGAACAAAATAATCCAAATACTAACAATCGTCAACAAACAAGTATCAAGCAAAATAAATATCATAAATGAAAAGACTAGAAAAGACAACTCCACAAGCAATGCCTAGGGTCTTTCTAGCCACTCTTCCTAACATCCTTCTTATCATCATGATACTCACCTAAAAATGATGCTTAAAAACGTCAACACAAAGGTTGGTGAGAGTCATAGGTTTTACGACACCAATACAAGATTTAAATCAACTACTGTGATTAATAAAACAAAACATGGCAGGATAGTTAAGCTAGCAATTATACAGGCTAACATGCAAACGCACAAACAACCATAACTAGGACGAAACGTGTCCCCCGATCCAACGCATATCTCACCATAAACGGGTAGGAACATTACCCCCGATCCAACAAGTCATAACACTGGGTAGGAACGTTACCCCCGATCCCAAATTTGTTACTTACGCACCTAAAAGTCTACCAGCTGGAACTTATACTTAGGCCTGAACCAACACAACATTGAGTATTATCTCAACCCTCTAATTAGATTTGAATAGGTAGAACCACTACTCTCTAATCAGAATCACACATAATTAAGTCTTATTTTAACCCTCTAGTTGGATTTAAATAGGTAGAACCACTACCCTCCAACCAGAATCACACAGCAATGGGATAGGCGTACCCCTCTGCTCCAACCAACCACACAACAATAAAGCACATCACACATAATAACCACATAACTGTTCATGCCTCAAGTAAAACCACATAATCACAACAATTAAAACTTTTCAAACCACAAGCATCATTTCCACCATAATAAATCATAAGAAAATATAGGCTATGAAACTCACCTGAAGCACAAGCAGCTTCTAAACAATATCCACACAAGCTACACAATACAAATACAAATGTGTTACACGCGACCAAGTTAAAAGCTCATGTCCATGTAACACTCATATGATCGGTGTCTAAGGGTTTAATTAACCATCATAGGTCACCCCGACACCATGCCCAAACTTAACCACTTCATTAACTCCTTCCTCTAGTTACTTATAGTTAACTTCGAATTGCAATATTTTATCATGACTTTACGTAGCCAAAACCCTTACTTAATGACCTTTATAAATTATAGAAAAAATCATATATGTTCCTTTATGTGTTCTTTAACTACCATTGGATTTCCAAAATCCATTTACATGCAAAAGTACTCCTAAGAAAATCAAACTTCAAAATAGTCCTAATTCAGATCTGATTGCACACTAAAAAGTTTGGACTTATTAAGCATACTTAGACATAAAATTAGAAGGTATCCTTCTAGGGTTTCTCTATATACATATGGAGCTTAACTACTATATATGGTCTAAGCTCAATTCGAATTTTAAGTTAGGGTTTTACCCTTACAAACATGACCTAAATCTGACCCGTATTTACTGTTTGACAACTTTTAGTATAACCAACATTTGAATGACTTCCTACCTTAAAAACTTTCGAGGCTGGATTTTCTAGAAACTACATTCAATGAGCTACTGTTTAGAGTCCATAAACACTAAAAACCTATTAACATCATGGAGATATTCACTCGTAAACACAGCCCTAAATTCTGTTTACCCTAAATCAAGTTTTTAACGCAAATCTAACCTAACCAATTGAATGATCATGACCCTAATCATTCTAGCATCATCAAATATCATTAATATTCTGAATTTTATAAAACCCTAGAATCCATCATTGATTTTGTTACATGAATGCATGGTTTAAACTAGGATTTAACGCACTTACCTTTGATTACAAGCACCTAATTAACAATTCTTGAACGATTCTTGGATCCACAAGTGAAAATCAACTTCTTAGGGTTTTGGGGAGCTGAATTCATACGGCAACAAGAAGAGGGGAGAAAAGGATGGGCCAAGTTGGGTTTTTAAATCTATATCCTAAGTCCTAGCCCAACCCAAACTTAGCTTGGTAAAAAAAATACTTTTTATTTTCATTTTTTTCTCTAAAATTCGTATTTATGTATGTATAGGAAAAACATATTTTTTTTATTTTATTTTTTAGTTAATTAATTTCCTTCAATACCTTAAGTTTTTAAAAAAAACTAAGCTAATTTTATAAACCTTTTCACATAAAAACTACTTTCTAAATATAACCTTCATTTCACCAAACCACTTTCTACTTTTAGAAAGTTTGCTATAAACTTTTATATTTCACTCACTTATTTCATTTTTAAAATAGCATACTTTCCATAAAACTCAATCCTTCATTTTCCAATATTTGACATAGCATTACATGCGACATGTCAATCATTTCCATTATCACCATATGTGAACACCTAGAATATCTGATACTTTAACACACATATTGAATCAAAATGAGATGCCCATACAACTTAAAATGATCTTAAGCACATACTTAACTCACTTAGCACACATAAAAATCATACTATCAATTCCATTGTCACAAAATATGAACAAAATAAAATTCCCATATTAACCATATATTAAATCAAAATGAGATGATCATGCTCATAGATTGATAACCAAACTCACATAAGATCACATAAACACATAGTTATAACACATAATAATATACTTGGGTCAACACTATCAGTTTGACTAACCGGCTCAAGATACGGTTGTCACAACTGTGGCTGATGATCTCAAAGAATGCTCAAAGATCACACAAGTCAAATGAACTATGCTTAAAGACTACTACAGTATGTACAAAGTAATCAATGCATGAAGAATCAAAGGCTACGAGCTGAACACAAGAAATAGATAGTTGAGCTTAATTTAGTATTTTCTAGGGTGACCTCCCTTAGGGGAGATTGTTAGATATTAGAAAAAGACTCGGTCACCCCGTGTATTTTACCGTTTATTGTTGCTCGTAGTTAAGTAGTTTAAGTATAATGTTCGATAATGGGCCGGGTAGTAAACCAAACATGTTAGCCCTTTACTAAGGCCCTAGGCCGGTTTTATTGTATGTATAAAAGCCTCTTCCATACCATGGAAGAGGTGGGTTAGTCATTTCATTTATATAAGTTCACTTTCTCACTCTAGAAAGCTCTCCCTTACTTTCTCTCTCTAGAACTTGGCTAATCCTCTAGTCATTCGATTGTGTTATGATTTCTAATATCCTACAATCATACTGTAACTTGTCATTATAGTACTTTTTCACCACCTCTGGACTAAAAAGATCAACCAGCTCTTCTTTTCTTACCTTACTTTCATGTTTAGCTGCTTTAGCTTTAGCCTCTTCCTCTATCATCTTTTGTTGATTGATTTGTTCTTTAGTTAGATGAATATGCTTCCCATCTTCAGTAACAAAATCAAACTTATTTACTTTCTTTATTCTGAAGGATTCAACCATAGACCCAGTCACGTAAGTTTCATCATCATCAGAATCACTGTTAGTACTCACTTTCTCAACCTTCTCTAGAGACAAGGCCTTTTTGCCCTTATTTTTCTTGATATGCTCCCCCTCGGGTTGAGAGGAGCTTTTTGGTAGAATTTAGAGAAAGGGAGATTGCATTTGAGTTGTGGTGGTTGTGATGACTGGAGGAATGATTGGTGTTGTAGGTGGTGGTGTTGGTTTTGATTATTGTTTGGTCAGGTTTGCATTCTTTGCAGCTTTTCTTTGGAATAACTAAGAGATAGTAGCTTGAATTGTGTTCTTCTCCTCCTCAGCAGGTTGAGTTCTAGCTTGGCCTGTTGAAGGAACACTATTATCTTTAGTTATCTTTGATGCAATAGCCTGAGCAAACTGATTCAAGGCATTAGTGAGTTTGTGAAGTAGACTTAGAAGAGCATCTAAGATTTTGAGATTAGCCTGAATCACTTCAACTTGTGCTGGTATGAAAGAAATTCTACTGTGAGTTCCCATTGAAGTGTCTTCAGTTCAATGACCTAGGATGTAAGACTTGTGACAGTCTTGGTAAAGTCTTCTAGCTTGGTAGAAATTTCTTTCAATTCTCCTGATAGCTCAATTTTCAAATTATGAACTTGTTTCTTTAGGCCTTTTACTTCTTCAGTTAGTTCATTAAACTTGGAGGGGAGTTCCTTCAGCTCAGTTGGTAGTGAGCTGCTAAAGTCATGAGCAGATAAAATCTTTAAAAATTTAGTTTGTAAAAACTTTACCAGAAGCTCATTAAGTTATCCCATGTTAGGAAAGGAAGGTTGAGCTCTAAGGAGAGCAGCTTCAACTTCAGCTTTATTCTTCTCAAGTTCCAGTTTATGCTTTTGAGACTGAAGAATGAGGACTTAGTTGGTGAGCTCTTGAATTTGAGAAGACCTAGGAGATGATGATTTGGGAACTGAAGTATCTTCAGTTTCAACATTTGTAGTAGCATGAACTTTGTTTGCCTCCTCATCCTCATCACTCTCATCAACAACAATGATAGGATCATCTTTAAGGGAGTCCAGGTCTTTGAAGCTTGTCTGAACACTTGATAACAGTTTTGCTAGATCTTCCAACTTGATTGTTCTTGAGGCTTCATCTTCCTTAACTTGTCTAGAAATGGAGCTGGCCCCTTTTCCAATTATAGGTTGAGTGAGGATAGTTTCCAACCCTTTACTAACAGATCGGGTTTTGTCTACAAGAACATGTGGGTCAGTACCTACAAATAAATGATCATATGAAGTGTTTTTGGTTCCTTCATTCATACCCTATTGTTGAAGTACAAAATCACTAGGAGCGGATTTTCCAGGATCAACTTTAGCTATGGAAACTGCTGAAGCATCATTTCCTGATGCAGACTCAGAGTGAATAATGAAAGATGATGAAAAAATAGGTTCATTTAAATTGAATGCTAACATACCACTACTGAGATCAGGGTTGGCTCTTTCTTTATTGGTGACCCCTAAAGAGGTTGGGCCACCAATTGCTTGCTGGTCCTATATATGCATTTCAGCAACCACTAGTGTGGAAGCTGAACTCTGCTTGGGTTGGAGTCTATGGTCGAGCTAGACTCTATCTTTCTTTTTAAATGGCCAATTTTGGAGCTAATGGGTGCTTTGGAAGACCCACCTTTGGTTGCCTCACTGCTAGACACAAGGGGTTGTTTTAAAGAAGTTAAAAGCTTATTGTATCCAAGTTTAGCTCCAAGCGTTGTGCCTTGGGGAACCCTCTCAGCATTGGAAGAGGTCTTAGGAGCTTTAAATACCATTGGCTTAGTTGTAGTATAGATAGCCAACATGTCATCTGTGAAGGGAGGTTCTTCAGGTTGGTTGAGCTTCAGCACCTAATTGTTGACACTGAAGACTTGAGTGGGATATGGTGTTACTTTACCATCTCCATAGCCTTCCTTTATCTTGTTCATCATCAATAGAGATAGAAATCTAGTGTAAGGTATAACTTTTTCCCTATGTCTCTTGTTTAGTTTGATGATGATGTCTTCCTAAAAGATAATGTCATAGTCAATGTTGATCCCATTTGCTAAACTATACAGTATGATGGCATATTTGTTGGTAATTTAATTAAAACCTCCAATTTTACCTCTTAAACACTAGATGATCTGTTCCATTAATAACCTCTACCTAGGAGGAAAAAGACTCTTTTAAGAGTCTATTTGGCAGGTACAGTTCCCCATACCCGATTGTTTCAAACCATGGCCTAATTATGTCAATAGACGGTGGTGCAACATATTCTCTAAAGTAAGGAAGGTAATGTGCACCAATAGCAATCCTAAAGGTGTTTACCCCTACTTCGCCATAGATACCATAAGTGGGGACAAAGAAAGAGACCTTAGAGTTTTCAAGAGCTTTAGTTGAGTACTAAAACTCGGCTATGTATTCCTTATACATGTTTAGGGATCTAGTAAATGATTCTCTAAGGCAGCACTTGGAAATAAAATCAAAAACACATTTGAAAGTGTCTTTGTTGGTGTGTTCTGGGTATAGAATAACAACCTCATTGTTTGTGTTGAGGAGGATGTCTTCAAGATTCAAGCTAACTTGTTTTGCAGCAACAAAGGGTTGTTCTTGTTGTGGAGGATTTTGTTCTTGGTTTTCCATTTGATTTGATTGGGGTTTTGATGATTTGATTTATTTTGGGGTTTTGTGTGTGTTCTTGGTGAAATGATTTGTTTGTTTGTGAGAAGTGAGTTGTGAAAGGTGGAATAGGTTTATAAAGCAAATAGATGCGGAAGAAGCAAATAGCCGTGAAAAAAACAAATAGCTGCGGAAGAAGCAAGAGTGTCGCAGAACCTTAGTCTAGTAACATTTACTGCGCACAACAGGCAGCGCCGCACGCAACAAACGAACTAGACTGGGGGACTTGATGACGTATAGTACGAATAACAAGCTTATTGGCTAATTCGTACTATACACATGATGACATAAATTAATGTCTATTTTATAGCATCATTTATCCCATGTTATTTACCCATTTTGTATAGTTTATGCAAAGAATTGTTATTAATTCGTTTAAATTAAGAATTATTAGTAATTAAGGAGTACTTGGTTGAATATTAGCAAAAGACTCGCATTCTAAATAGCTTAAATAAAGATATTTTGAAGATTACTATTCTAAAGACCATACGCGTAACCATTAAGGAAGCTACGGTGTATCCGTGCTGCACTCACCAAAAAACCATAAAGAATAAAGCTTAATACGTCGGTATCCAGAGAACTCAATACCGTATCGAAGATATGTATGGAATATTATGAAATATCCAAGCGAGGTCCTACTCTAAAGAAATCCCATTACTTCGTATCCAATCCTTGATACGCCTTATCAAACAGACTCCATTACTATAAATACAAACTCTAAAACAAGTTTAAGTGTGTGCTAAATCATATTCTCGATCTAAACCATAAAAGTTGATTTTCAGAGGAGAAAAAGAGCAGAAGAGGCGAGCACACTAATCAATTCCATAGAGACAACGTGTAATTCCATAACGATTAGTAACACGTTTAGTTTTTGGTACATTGCGTTAACTCGGTTAGTTTACCCTTGGCTAAATAATTCCTCTTGTATTTATAATAGACATTTAAGGCTAATACCTTCGTTATTAGCCAATATTTTGGAAGATCTGAAGTTTGGTATTTGTTATCTGAATTTCTTGAATTTATCGTTGGTTTGCATGTTTTATATGTTTAATCAATTATACTTATTTACGCGCTTTTGTATGCGACCTATCATCAACTGATCAATGAAACGAACAATTAAGAATCAAGATCTGGATAGATCCTCCAATATATAATTTATACATCTAGAATTCATAGGATCATCATATTGTCCTTCTAAATATGTGTCGAGGAATACGCTTCGGCTTAACAGATAATTGGATATTCAATGGTTTATTGATCGTGTTGACTAGGAAGGTAAAACTAATAATTCAACAAATACCGTTCTGATTTCATTGGATAGTTGGACAGTCGACTACTGTAATATAAAGTCGCCATAAGCTAATGGTTAAAGTCTCATATGAGCAAAGGTTTAACTAATCACCATTGCTTAATCCCTAAGAATAGATTATAATCAGCAAATATGGATGCCATTATGTGGATTGCTTTAATTATACATAATTAATGTGTCTAGGTCCTTAGGATGATGTAACCCAAGTCCATAAGAATGAAATATCCCCTCGAGAGAAGAAATCATTGCACTGAATAAGCAAACCAACTTTCTAATCGGATTAATAATGGTTAACACAGTTTTTTTATATTTGGCTCGACCGCTCTTTTATCTTTTGTTTATTCGCTTGCGTGGGTTAAAGTGCCTTGAATTGATTGTAGTCACCAACCAAACTGTGCTAGTCTCTCAGGCTGAAAACCGCCTTTTCCCGTTAAAATTAGATAGGACTGACATAGGTTTAGAATATGGATAAATAAACAATAGATTAGATAACCAAGATATTAGAAATAAATTGATTAGATTTAACCTCCGATTCAAGTATTCGACACCCTACTTACCAACGAAACTACTACCAATCGGGTTCACTGCCCGTTAAAGTGTTATTTTTGGTTTAGTCGGCAAAACATAAATTTAAAACTTCAATCAATAAAGAAATACACCACACAGACGACACATCAAGTTTGGCGCCGGCTTGTCGGGGAGTGAAAATTAAATCTGATTTGTATTTGATATTTTTAGTTCTTAAACATTAGATTAGATATAACCCTTAGGAGTCGTTAATTAGATATCTTGTATATTCTAGTATATTTTTGTATTTGTTAGTTTTGTTTGTTTGTATATATGTGTGTTTAATTGTTTGCATATTTAATTATTTTGCTAATACATTGTTCTAATCAATAGCTGAATACGGCGTATCCACTTCCATCGGATACGACGTATCTAACTTTCTGTCCAATACAGCGTATTCATTCAACTGATTAATACGGCGTATCCACTTCCATTGAATACGGCGTATCGATCATCTGATAAAGTTCTTTTCCATTCTCGAACTAAAGCCTAATTTTTTTTAATACTGATGACATCAAATAACGTCAATTTTATAGCATCATTTATCCCATGTTATTAACCCATTCTGTATAGTTATTGCAAAGAATTGCTACTATAATCGTTATATTGAGAATTGCAGTAATTATGGAGTAATTTGGTTGAAAGATAGCAAAAGGGCGCGCATTCTGGAGCTTTAAATAAAGATATTTTGAAGATTACTATTCTGAAGACCAATACGCGGTATCCATCAAGGAAGATATGGCGTATCCGTGCTTGCACTCACCAAAGACTACAGAGGAATAAACTCAATACGCCGTATCCAGAGAGACTCAATACGTCGTATTCAAAGTATGGAATCAATGTAATATTCTGGAAGATATCATGTGTGGTCCCTAACTCCAAGAATTCCCAATACGCCGTATCCAACACTTGATACGCCGTATCCAACCGACTTCCAACCTAATAAATAGAAAAACTCAAAATGAGTTTTCAGGGTGCTAAATCATATTCTCGATACCTAAACCATAAAAGTTAATTTTCAGAGGAGAAAAAGAGCAGAAGAGGTCGAGCAACGTTATCAAATTCCATAGAAGATGTTGATAAAATATAATACCTAAAAACATTACAAATATTTTTCACATCTTTACGTTTTTGATAAATCACAAAATATAAAAACTTCACCTAAAATTAAACTAAACAATAATTAGTAGTAAGTTCTCATTTCAACAATACATCACTTAAAGGTAATGAATAAAAAATGCCTTAATGCAGTTATATGATCAAAGGAAATTTTTATCACCTCACACTTTTATAAAGATGTTTATAAACATTTTATAAACATTACAAAACATTTTCTACAATATAAAAGAAATGTTTTAATCAAAATAAACATTTTGAAATTCAAATTTTCAGACCTAAAACAGCTAGAAAAGCTCTAAAAAATCCCCCCTACACAAAAGACAACTCAGGAAGCCCTAGTCCTAGGGCGCCGTTTTAAATACCGGCCGCCCCCTTAAAAATTAAGGGACCGCACACCTATTTAAGGGGACCGCCCTAGTAGACCTCCCCCAGTTTGTCCTATAATATAGGACTTTCCTACTACTTTTCTTACCTTTTGCACGTCATACTTTATGCTCAAACAGCCCACATATCTCTCTAAAAATCCTTGATCATTTTAATCATAAAGTTTTATATTCCAAGTGATCCAAGCTCATTCCTCAATGCAAGGAAGAATACTTTCATCATCAGTGAAGAAGTATACACCTCAAGTGGTATATTGCAATCATGTTTGCATCCATATCACATATTTGTAAATCAATGTAGACTTGTATTTGTGTGTAGTACTTGATCTTGACGATCTTTGTAATGTATAATTAGATCGTGGTGATCTGAATGGGGGGGGGGGAAAGCAAGTATGTTTTGATAGTAGTGAATATAAGTAGTGTAGTGAAGTAAAGTTGAGAAGAAAGTCTTGAAGTTGTGAAAAGTTGTAAAGTTGTGAAGTTGTGAACAAGTATGAAGTTTGAAGTCCGTGACAAGTCTTGGAGTTGTGAGGTCGGAACAAATCGTGAAGTGTGTTATGACAGATTGGTTCTAGCTATAGATTAGAACTCAACATTTTATGCGTTGTGTCCAAAATCGGTGTAAGCAACGTGTGTATGGTTTTTACTCCGCATAAGGGTACGTTTGTTGACCTAGTAAGAAAACTCTCGAGTTAAGTGCTCGGAGTAAGTAGGCGAAGAGCTACTTTCGTTACCCGACCACTATAAACCCTCGTGTTGTGGTTTGATTTGTTCTTCACTCTTATCTCTTGTTTTACTTTATCTTTTCATATACTTATATTGTTCATATTGTGCAAGCATTGAATTCACAAAATGTTGAATCTAAGTTTTACAAACATACATAAACCTTAAATTAAAAAGCGGTAAAACTATTCAACCCCCCTTCTAGTTTTCCACAATTGGCATCAAGAGCAAGGTTAAACAAGAATTTTAAACTAAATTATATTTTAAAACTTGAATCGATCTATGGAATCAAAAAAATATTTAGAAGGGCAATCTATGCAAAGACCACCACTATTTGAAAGTGATGGATTTATTTATTAGAAAAATAGATTCGAAACTTATGTGAAGTCAAAAGATCTAGATCTTTGGCATGTTATTACCGATAGTGATTTTTCTCCTATTCAAAATAATCCCGAAACTAAAAAAGATTAAATTGTACCTTTTCATAAACAAAACGATGATCTTAAAAAGAAACTTGCTAAAAATAATAAAGCCAAAATGGTAATTTATAATGTTGTACCACGTAAAGAATATGAAAGAATTTTTATGTGTCAAACCGCAAAATAAATTTGGGATACTTTGTTAATCACTCATCAAGGTAATAATCAAGTCAAAGCAAACAAAATAGATCTTATTCAACAATATGAACAATTCATGATTCTAGAAGAGGAATCAATAGATAATGCATTTGCTAAATTTAAAACTATTATTACTAGTTTAAAAACACTCGATGAAGGTTTTTCTAGCAAGAATTGTGTTAGGAAATTTCTTAGGGCATTACATCCTAAATGGCGCGCAAAAGTCA
>BQNB010164785.1:0-14298 GCA_026074375.1 Tanacetum coccineum
ATATTTCTTTGTTCTGGTCACCCCATTCTCTTCAATAGAAGGCCAAATGAGTGGACCATGTTCAACTGATTCAAGTATCATTCTTCTATGCTCTCTGTTTTGCATGTATAATTCCATTCAACTTTTTCAAGAATCATACAAGTCCTTGTCCAACATTGGTGGACGATTGTGAGCACCGGAGTGTATCATGTACTCAGTAAGAGTATTCTTTTGTCCAAGTGGAATAATTGAATCCATTTTAATGTGATAAGATAAAAGATGATAGTATAGTGATTTGGAAGTTGTTGTGTTAAAGTGAGGTTTGAGTCTTCGAATAACACGAGATTTTACAATTCTTGATAAAACTAGGAAAATAACTTTATCACGGGATTTTACAAATCAAAGAACAACCGTATAATTCTCCTATGGAGCTACGTATAATTCGCCTGAAGAAAAAAACGTATAACTCGCCTATGAAATTATGTATAATTCACCCGAAGAGAAATTTTTATGGTTTTTCAAAGATTTTCTTGTACTTCTAGCCTAAACTAAGATAAATAAAGAATAAAGTTTAAAGCTTTATGGTTTTTAAACCCTCAAAAGATGAATACCTTTTGAAAGGTTCAAACCAAACTACACGAGTAAAATAAGTAACAAAAAACGCACACAAAACCTTCACAAACACCCCATGACTCTTGATACCTATTATAGAATATCTTAACACATATAGTATAGGATTCGTTTAGAGTTTTTAAAGAGAGAGAGAGAGAGAGAGAGGTGGTTAGATGAACACTTAGAGAGAGAAACAAAGAAAGAACAATTAGATTAACTATGTGAGAAAATAAACAACCAACACCCTCTCCATGTATAGAGAGGGTATAAATACTTCTAGCTATGACCAGCCATGAGCTTAGTCATGGGCTTTCTATGTGTCTTTGGCCTGGTTAGCTTGCTAACATTACATATGATTAATCTACGAGCTACGACTAGCTATATTGGAAGTGACCGATACTTTTCGTATTTCTAACAAGCTTGACAAGTATACACATCTCCACCACTAAAGCTAAGGAGTAACAAGTTTATAAAGGTAAAATGGGTTTAAAAGGGTTAAATGGTTTGATCACTCTTTTTAATCTTTATCGATACCAATATTCCAAAAAGGTGACAAAATCACACATACACACCCATAACGATGGGATAGACATATATGACTGCATTCGAACCTTAACTTGAATAAGCTAAAGAATATGACTAGTAGTCTTTACCAAAAGTCATAAACCAGTAGGGGCGACAAACCACATATACACATCCATAACGATGGAATAAACATACATGATTACATTCAATCCCCCTACTCGAGTAAAACCAAGGGTTAGGACAAAAAGTGATATAGGGTATGGATCTTCTAATCCTTTCACCAAAAAGTAATAAACCAACAAGGTGGACAAATCACACATACATGGACGTAACGACAGAATAGACACATGTGATTGGTCGCATCCTCATTCGAATAAAACCTAAGGGTTATGGATTAGGAAAGGGAAATAATTGTTGTTAAATATTTTTTTTTACAAAACACATAGACTAAGTCCAAACAAATAAGGTACAAGTTGCTAGATACTTTCTTGACCGTTCCCATGATAAAGACACAAAAATATATACACAAACGTCTTGATCATAGATCGACAAAAACAACCTTAGTTGGCGTTCCCGTAACAGTCAACTTCCCAATCATTCATACTTTTACAAAATCAAGTGGCGATATCTACCACTTTATACAAAACTTTACATCGTTGATCTGTAAAACGTATCAACGAATAATCGATCCTACAAATAATACCATCGGTTTAAGCTTTAACGAACTGATTATCTCTAAAATTTCCTCATCTTTTTTGCAGCAATTTTCTAATTTTTTTGTTTTTTATAACAAAAATGATACACTACCAATCTCGGTGTAATTTCACCATCTTCACGATCATAATAACTACGGATAATTTCTTCCATAATTCTTCATACTCGAATATACCAATAATTGTGAAAGTAGTAAAAATACGTAAGTCTAACTACTTTTACATTCCCATTGTAATGTGCAATTTTCCCAACCATACCAGAGATAGAAAATGACACAAGACACAAGAAATACATACTTTACACTAAAGTAACTAACAACTGATAAATGGACTTAATTTAACATGGTACGCTAAGGAGTAAAGGTGTAACGAAACAAACATTTGGTGTGAAAAAGAATGGAATGGCTCAACAGGTTTTTCTAGGGGAATCTTACTCTTAAAGTGAGAGTAAACAAAGGGTTTATACGAGGGTTAACTAACCGGCCTGGTTAGTTAATAACACAACATATATAGGCTTCTTGGGTGTAATCCTAGAACTTTACCAATTTAAACAAGTTACTCCATCTATTTAAAATAGTACTTACTATTGTGGTCTCGAATAGATATACCAGGCCAAGGTCTAAAGTCTACAGCATCACCGACACACTCATATTTTTGTGGGATTTTTGGGGTAAACATTTAGAAACAGATAAGGCCGAATCCTCAGAATATCTAATAAGTGTTTTGTGTGCAGGTTATGTAACCAGTAATTTCACAAAAGTATAATAACAACCCGCAAATTTTTATCAATGTAAATATCCATCTATTAAGTTAGACGCAATGTACTATCTATCTATTATATATGAACCACCCTTTTCAGGGAAATTTTTTGCTTTGTTACATTACTTACCTTACCAATATCTCAATATGCAACGCAACTTGCATAACTAAAGTTAACAAGCTCACGCAACCTACCTATGGCAATCCTATCTTCACATATGTCAACCAAACATCATAACATGACAAGTCAATATCTTAATATCATTTTTACAAATTACATTACTCATATAATGTACCATTTGTAACGTTATATCCAGACAGGCCTTAAACCGTTATCATATACCTCTAAAACCCTAATTCCATGTAAAGTTAACATCTAAAGTGAATGTACAACCTACTAAAGCATATGTACAAGTAATATAACATCTCAATTGAAATATAAACTCCTTCCAAGTCAAGGTACAAGTCCTTAAAAGCACAATGTACAAGTCATTAAGCATGACATCTAAAATAGCCATTTTACCCTTGTTTTCCTAACGAATCTTGTACAAACTATTAAGTACAATGTACAAACAAGAAATTCTCAACTTTTAAACAACATTTCCCTCCATTTCAATCACTTAGACTCATTTTTAAACTCAAAACCCTAATTCAAACCAAGAAACCCTAAAACCGAGCTAGTTTCTAAACCATGACCCATTTCTTCGTTTTTACCCATTATTAACCTAAACCATTAATCAAATTAAGTTATAAACACTTAATTAGAACATTACATTTCATAATCTATCCTCATTACTCCATTGTACACGAAATATGAACCAAAAACCCTAACCCGAGCAAGTTTGAACTCTATACTCATTTTCCCTCCTTTTTACCTATTTTGAAAACCAACCAAGCACCCACACACCTCCATGACTCACCTACTTCAGCCCCTAGCTGCTTACAAGCACCTCACTTCATTCCTTGGTCACCAAGGAGGCCTTGTCACCTCCTTTCTTTCTCTTATATGCCGCGACATCACAAGGACCAAACA
Source organism: Tanacetum coccineum (assembly GCA_026074375.1). Classification (NCBI taxonomy): domain Eukaryota; kingdom Viridiplantae; phylum Streptophyta; class Magnoliopsida; order Asterales; family Asteraceae; genus Tanacetum; species Tanacetum coccineum. The sequence goes on from BQNB010164785.1 coordinate 3,622, forward strand.
ACACCTCAAGGCTAGTTTCTAGCTTATGTTACTCACCATACTAGCTCTTCCTTGTCATCTCTACTAGGTTAGACACTTATCACTCCCTTAGATGCTAAGAAAACTTGCTCACCAAGTGTTTCTAACCCTATATAAGTCGAAACATACACATACATTTAAACCATCCCCCACAACTTCTCTCTTACCCACAAATGGAGTTCTAATACTTCCATAGCAGAAATAGAAGATCAATAGAAGTCCCAAGACCAGAAGTAAAGCAAAGAAACCAAGAAAAGAAGCCCCGGAGTTGTTATTCTAGGCGTACGAAGCTAAAAGTCCATAAAGTCTTCCATAGCGCTTCCAAAGCTGAAGATGTCTTCTGAGTTCTCCTTGTCTTGAAACTTGTACTCCAGCTTGGATCTTTAGTATATTTACTTGTACAGGAACCATTGTAGTATGCATGAACTAGATTAACTTCCCCCTAATTCCCCTAATTCATGCAGCATGTCTTGAAAATATTTCTTCATAGACTCCTTTTTGGCGAAGTTTCTGAATCAGCTTCCCCCCAAACCAACATCCCTATCTTAAGCAGATTCTGAAACTTTGTTATAGCTTGAACAATCTTTTACTTGTCATTGACGTACATAACGGAATTTTGTAGAAGTCAAACCACACCAATGACCACTGCTTCTTGTCATTAGGGTTTGGTGAATATTCGTTCAGGGGTACATGCGAGAAATCATCAACAATTCTTCTCACCTATGCAGAATACTTCATAAACCATACTAAGTAAAGTAGTCTACACAACTTACCATGAAGTAGACATGGAACATACAAAGTCAACTAAGACCCCCCCCCCCCCCCCCTCCCAATGTACACATTTTCCCCCATGATGGTTGCGAACTCTCAGAAGCATCATTGTCGTGTACGCCCATATACTCGAGAAGTTCTTGTCTTAAGCACAAATCTTGAAATTCAAACAAAGCATTACCTTCTTGTCTTCAGAAACCATAGAGGAGATGAACCAAGAATGAAGAAAACTTGATATAATCAAGGTCTTGTATATGAATGTCGTTGAAGAACTTTGAAAATTATACTTAGATTGTGAAGTACCATTGTCTTAGAATCCCGTGAGAATTACTGATTACATCTCAACCTTTAAACTCTCTGGCTAACTTACCAACCTCGTATTCTGTCGACTATTGCTGTGATCACTTGGTGAAGTAAACCCGATATACCAAACTTGAAAATGAAGTAAAATCCCTTAAATTTGTTACTTAAGCTTACACTGTTGTTGATTGAAGAACGGTGCAAGATTAAATCTATAAGTACTCTATACCCAACCAGAAAAGTATAAGAAGTACAACACTTCTTGAAATTATCCACATCGTCTTCTGCGTGTGACACTGAGTACTACAATGTAACTCCTTTAAGTGATAGTTAACCAGGTCTGCAACCAACCACCCCTGACTTCTGGTAACTAGATAATTCAAGTCTTGATCATAAGCTGTATACGTTCAAGCAAGTCATCAATCGATAGATTAGGTTTAAAGAAAAGGGGTAGCAAATAAAAGGAAGTCTCGATGATGAAATAAGTAGACGCCTTTGTGAAACTCAACTTCAATCTCAAATAAGGGATACCAAATCAACTTCGTAATCACTTGACATCGTAGTCCGAATCTTTAGCCGTTTGTCATTTTAGTGAATCTTTTCAGGATCGTTTTGGCATTAAGTGTTGTGTTTGCTTTGGTGTTTATGTTTTGATTTGTCTTGATGATCATATTCCCAAATTCAGTCACATGCCTAAAGTCGGTCACATGCCCACCTGATGCACGGATCGACACATTTCGCTTGGTTTAAGGAAATTACACATTTCGCTTAGGTATTCAAAACATAAAATTTCCTTAAATAGTGTCATGTTTTGCTTGGCACATTTCAACATATTTCGCTTGAGAAACACACCTGCATATTTCGCTTGAAATCTACACATTTCGCTTGGTTTAAGGAAATTACACATTTCGCTTGGTTTAAGAAACATGTTTCGCTTGAGAAAAAATTGCACATTTCGCTTGACAGGAAATTGCACATTTCGCTTGAACTCTCCCCCCCCCCCCCCCCCCCCCCCCCCCCCCCCCCCCCCCCCCACCCCCCCTCTTTCAACATGTTTTGCTTGAAGAAATTTTGCATATTTCGCTTGGAATGTGACTTGACCTGCATATTTTGCTTAGTAATACATATTTCGCTCCAAAATACATATTTTGCTTCATTCAAGAACACATTTTGCTCCCTTCAAACATGTTTTGCTGTCTTCAAAACACATTTCGCTTCTTTCAAACAAGTTTCGCTGTCTTCAAAAATTCTTTAAAAACCCAGAATTTTTTGATCCAAAAACGTGTTTTGATACCCAAATAAGTTGCTAGTACATATAAGACTAACAAAAGTACAAGTTGATCGTCGTAAAACACACGTTTTAGATCAAAAATTAAGCGAAAAAGGGTGCGTTCGGTTTGAGTTTCTTACTAAAAAAAAAATACCACAAACACCTCTGATTCAACAAACAACGATCACGATATGCTCCTAGGCTCTGATGCCAATTGTCAACAATAAGATTTCACTAACAAAAGACGATCCAGAGGTCGAGGAGGATAGAAATGAAAGTAAGCCATTTTATTAGAGAGAGAAAGTAAAGAGTGTGTGTGTTTTCTAGAGAGAGAAACAACATACACTTATAACACAAATGTTTATCCTCTCACCCTTCCATGGAAGTATGGATGGGGTATTTATAGTCCTAGTGACACCTAACTATTATAACTTGTCATTATTAGTCTCTACGTGTCACACTATAAATGAACTAATGTAATTCCGGATATGTCACCATATTTTAAGGCTAACACTTATCACCTCATTTCTTTCTCTTATATGCCGCGACATCACAAGGACCAAACAACACCTTAAGGCTAGTTTCTAGCTTATGTTACTCACCATACTAGCTCTTCCTTGTCATCTCTACTAGGTTTAGACATTATCACTCCTATAGGCTAAGAAAACTTGCTCACCAAGTGTTTCTAACCCTATATAAGTCGAAACATACACATACATTTAAACCATCCCCCACAACTTCTCTCTTACCCACAAATGGATTTCTAATACTTCCATAGCAAAAATAAAAGATCAATAGAAGTCCCAAGACCAGAAGTAAAGCAAAGAAACATAGAAAAGAACCCTCAGAGTTGTTATTCTAGGCGTACGAAGCTAAAAGTCTCGATTTTGACCCATTTCCAAGCTATAAGCTCAAAACCAGGTTCCATAAGCTCACATTCTATTTTCATACCCTGATAATGTTCATATGATCATGCTTAAACTATTGTTAAAAGCTTTGAATTCAAAAACATATGTGTTTTACCTTTTTGATCCAAACCAAGCTCATAAAACCCTAATTTCATGTTTTTGCTTAATCTATAAGCTAAACTTGTAAACTATTGTTATAATATATCCTAATAAGCTTATCTAACATTATAATAAGTACTTTATTAAGTCATGAAAGAATTTAAACTTAAAACTCGCGCGTTTTCATTTTAAAACCCTAATTCGACCTGTTTTGATTTCTACCTTAACGAATCGTTATTTTGAACTTTTGTTACGTTAAACCTTCATATTTTAGCTTATATTAATAAGCTATAACCTGTGAATTACTTTTCATATTGAAAAATATCATTATTATGGATTTTGGACTAAAAACGATACATTTTTCATGCAAAATGGTATATATCATAACTTTTTGAAACTTATAACTAAAAGGGACTAAAAATGTCATTTTATCAAAGTTATAACTATAGGGGTCTATTATGTTACTTTCCAAAATACAAGGTTTACTTTGTACATCTTTTAAACTAGAAGGACCAAACTTGTAAAGTGAAAACTCTAAGGGTATATTTTGCCATTTTTCATTCTTAAGGGTCTAAAATGTAACATTTTGAAAAAGTGTAGAAATGTGTTCAAAACCTTATAAGACATAACTTTAATTAACGCTTGACTTGCTTATCATTTCCAGTTATTGAGCAAAACGCTTAAAACCGATTATGTTATAACTATTATAAAATTCATCATCGATGTGCTTTTAAAAAATCCTGTCCCGAATCTATATCGTATCACAATACTAGGGAGCTTCATATTAAGGGGTTTCATCTTGGTATTACGTTCTGACTGAGTTGTTGGGTTTACGATTTAAAGTGCCCTAGCTCCTCAAACGTTTACTGAATGACCTCTGAATTATGATGGCCCGAACGGTGATACAATACTCCATAATAATTCAATCAAAGATATACATTATACTTTATAAAGTTTTGAAACATAACAATCAAACTAAGACTTGACATATTACCCTAGGTTGCGTGTGACGAAGCCGTTACTTTCATTTCATATACCTTTGCTATCAATCAAATTTCCCTATACTGTTAAGGTGAGTTCATAGCCTCACATTTCAATCTTTCAAATGTTTTATAAACCCGCGAGGGGGATACATGCTATAAACTATGAATGCAATTATTTTTTGTATGTTGTCCTGATTTATTATTGCTTAAGTAACTATTTTGCCTTTAAGTCCCCAATATCATGAACCGTTAATTACTCTACGGAGTAAGCGCGAATGTTGTAAATAGATTTATTTGGGTTGGACTCCCCGTTGGTGTACCCAGTGATATCGGTAACCGATTGCACATCATTAGAATATAACTGCGGGTGTTTTGGCAAAGGCACCTGTTGGGGCTATAACGTGTGATTATTATATATCCCAAGGTTTTGGATTCATGAGCTAATGGTAATAATAATTTTTTTACAAATAACGGGTGTATAACAACGTAACCCAATATCGAATTTGCATTCAAACTATTTAACTTAAACCTATGAATTTCACTCAACCTTTGTGTTGACTTTTTAGCATGTTTTATCTCAGGTAACTAATAGCACGGAGTGGCGAGGACATGAAGATGGAAAAACCGTTATCATTCACACTTTGTATATACATATGTTGGGACCTCTCTTGAAGAAATAATGAATGATAACTTATTTTCATAAACGACTCTTTTTGATTCGTTTTCTATCTCCGTGTATTCGCTGGTTAGACTCGAAATAAAAACCCAAAACTGAATAGGAAGTCGATAAGCCGTATCCATACCCCAGGATACACCGTATTGATACCTGTAGAAAATAATCCTAAGTACAGGTCACGCCGTATCGACCAGTCTAACAATAAAGTTTAAATTTCTGAAAAATAAAGACTGGATAACGTCCAGGTAGTCAATACGCCATATCCATGGGGTTTGGATACCCCGTATAGACAGTCTGGGAAGATAGACTCGATAAGAAAACTAAAAATACATTCCTGGTTGTCTCTTGGCAAGCACTTTTGTTTACAGAAAATTCTTTAAGTTGGACTTGCCTTAATTTAATCCCATCCTTATAAAACAATTTGGGGTCAAACGGGATTCCAAACGGCACATATAATTTTTTAATAATAAAAATTAATGACATCCCTTTGTAAAAATGATTTTGAATCATGACTTTAATCATTTTGAAAAACTCTTTTATAATGAAAGATTTACAGTGTATGTCATGATTCGTTTCAAAGCTCTCATCAAACTCATGGGAATTGATATCCACATTATCATTAATAATACTATCTGGTGGTTTGATAGAAGCTTTATCCGAAGGTAAATCGATGTTGACTTTATCATTATCATTTCCCGAATCCGTTTTTAAATCGTTGACATAAATTAATTTATAAGAAAAAGAACTTTTGTCAAATATGCAAATGTAATCTTCATCGTCAGATTCGTCAAGCGATATTCTAAAGTCAATGTCATTGTTATCAAGAGGACTTACCGGAGGTTCGGACGAGATCTTGTGGTCAGTTGCCAATGCATCATTGTAGACAATGGCTGGGAACTCGTTCTCAGAATCAGATTAGACTTCCAGTTCAGATGTTAGAGCATCATTGTAGACAATGGCTGGGAACTCGTTCTCAAAATCTTTGAAGTAGTCGATATCTTTAAAATACCTAACCTTACCATATGTAGCAATTTCCCTGTTAAACTCTTGACAATGCCTACGAGCTTTTTCAGCTTCAAGCTCAATATACTCCTCCATAGTAATATCGGGGTTGTCCATTTTCTGTAATAAATTTTCTACGAAAGAAAAAGGTCAAATGAAGTAATACGCTGTATTTAGCAAACTGAATACGCCGTATTGATGTTAAAGTCGAATACGTTGTATTGGTTTATAAAAAAATTATACGCCATATCCAAAGAGATGAATACGCCGTATTTAGTGTTCGACTCAGAAAATTACAGCAAACTGTAATAATGTAGAAAAACACACAAACACATAATATGCAAAATATACAATGCAGAAATCAAACACACATAAACAAATACATAAATATGCAAATTAATCTTAACTAAAACACTAATAAAAACAAGAATTAAACAATTTTACTCCCCGACAGCGGCGCTAAAAACTTGATGTGTCGTCGTGTAGGTTGTTATTTTAGATATCAAGTTTTATTATTTATTTTATGCCGACTTTACCTAACAACACTCTAACAAGCAGTGTACCCGGTCAAATGTAGCTTCGTTTGTAAGTAGGGTGTCGGTCACTAAGAGCAAGAATGTTAATTCCTAATTCTATCAGTATTTTAGTTGTCTATGTTAGTACTAAATTAATCTAATTTATGCAAAACCTAAGTTAAATCTAAACTAATGATAAGGGGGTTTTCAGCCTGAGAGACTGGCACAGTTTTGGGTATCTAACCTAGGGTTTTAATGACAAGTAAAGCAATAAACACACACAAGAAGATAAATAAATGATAGAGGAGTGGTCAAGAACTAATGTAAGGAAAACATATCAACCATGAATAATCCGATAAAATGCAGGTTTGTTTATTTAGTGCAACGAGTGCTTATCTCAAGGCGGCATATCATTCCTAGATTTAGGCGGTACTTCTTCATAAAACCTAGACACGCTAATTCTGTCACAATTAAACGCATCCGCATAAAGCATCCTATTTGCTTATTATAATCTATCTTAGGAGATTAATAATGGTGATCTTATTAAATCTGTTGATAGAAATAATACCTAAAAGCATTATTAATATTTTTCGATCTCACTACGTTTTGATAATCACAAAATGTAAAAACACTCAATGTAAAATTAATCGTAAACAAGTAATTAGTAGTAAATTTTCATTTCGAAAATTTAATCACTTAAGGTAAGAATAAATAAATGCTTAATGCATTTTATGATCAAATGAATTTTTATTCAAATTCAGACTGTTCCCCACTGATTTTCTTACCTTTTGCACTTATTCTTTTCTGTCTAAAATTAGTCCATACATCACCTACAATCCTTTGATCATTTAATCTTAAGGTTTTGTTTCCAAGTGATTCAAGCTTAGATCCTCAAGTGCAATAGAAGAATACTTCCTACCATCAAGTGAAGAAGTATTATAGCTTAGTGTGTATTCTTGCAACCTAGTTGCAATTGTATATTATCTTGTAAATCATTTGTGTATATTGTGAAGCTGTGTATTGTAGTTGTGTGTAATAGGTAGATTCTGGTGATCATTGAAAGTATAGTTAGATCGTGGTGATCATAGTAAGTAGTGTTAGATTGGTGTGATTGTGGTAGTGTCTAGGTGAAGTGAAGTGAAGTTGTGAATTGTTGTGAAGTAGTACGGTTAGTATTTTAGTCCTCAAAATACAAAAGTTTTGATAGATTGGTTCTAGCTAGGACTAAAACTCGACATTTGGCTTCGTGTCGGAAATCGGTGTAAGCTTAGTTGTGTACGGTTTTCTCCGCCTAAAGGGAGTTTGTTGACATAGTGAAGAGAACTCTCGAGTTTGGTGCTCGGGGAGTAGAGTAGGGCGAAGAGGTGCTTCGTTACCGAACCACTATAAATCTTTGAGTTGTGGTTTGATCTTTCTAACTCTTATCTCTTGTCTTTCATATTTACTTGTCATTTACTCACTTACTTGTATTGTTCATATTTTGCACATATTGAGATCATATAAAGTCGAATCTAAGTTTTTATAAACAAACATAACTTTGAATTAAAAAGCGGTAAACTATTCAACCCCCCTTCTAGTTTTTCACAGTATTTTAGTCCTTAAAATACAAGTGTGAAAGGTTTAGTTCTATCCTGAGAAGAACTCGACATCTAGCTTAGTGTTAGAAAATATTGTAAGCGACGTTGTACGGTTTTCTCCGTATGAAGAGAGCTTATTGATATAGTGAATTGAACTCTTAAGTCGGATACTCAGGGAGTGGAGTAAGGCGAACATAAGCTACTTGGCCAAAACTAAGCTCCTCGATCGACTGGGACAAAACCCCCACAATGGAGCGACCGAAAAAAGAACTGAGTCGACCACAATGGTCGATCGACCATTATGTGAAGCCTTATATAGAGTATCGAACTATATACATACTGTTAGCATGGAAACTTTGTCCACATTTTGTCAAATGCAGTGGTACCGAAATTATTTTTAACAAGTAGACACGTTACAAGATAATAGATTTTTAGTGATATAGGTTTTAGTGACACACAAAAATGTCATTAAATCTAACTTTTAGTGATAACTTTTAAAAAGTGTGAGTAAAAGTCTATAATCACAAAAGGCAAAACAACCTATTCACATTTTTTGTGTAAGTGTAAATAAACTTTTACTTATTACACTTCTATCTAGGGGAGCTAACGGTCCGAAAATCGAACCGGACCGGACCGAAACCGACTTTGGCCAAAACATCGGACCGAAGACCAGACCGAAATGGTCCGGTCCGGGTCGGTCTTCGGTTCGGTCCGGTTCAACTAGGCATACTTGCCGGTTTTTTCACAAGACCGAACCGAACCGAAGACCGAAAATAAGGAAAAACATGGACCGAGGACGTGACTGAAATAGGTTCAGTCTGGTCCGGTCCGGTCCGCGGTCCGTTTTGCTCACTTCTGTTTCTATCTACACTCTTTATGGTGTGAAAGAAGCAAATAAATTTTTTGAAACACTTCTTATATATTCTTTATGATATGTTTTATTTTTAGTGACACTTTTTTACTAGCATTTTTTATGTGTTATTAGAAGATAACTCTTTTTGTTGGGAGTATTTTGGAAACACTTCATGTCTCGTCGGATAAGATATTTTAATAGAAAGGCTAGATAGAGGCCAAATTATTTACTTCCTTCAACACACGAAATCAGAAAACTATGTAGACACATGCCCCCTCTTCCAGCCCCTACATTTCCATCGAAACAATTTTAACGTGCGGCATCCTTGTATACTCAATTATTGGTGCCCAATACACTAACACATTAAATGTCTAAAATAACCATACACAATAGTCGTACAACATTGATGATATTAACTTATAGCGTATTAAATATTCGAGTTATTGTATTTGTTATTACTGTCCTGTGGCTAATAATATTTGAGTTATTACATTTTCAGCAAATGACACAAAAGGTATCAAACTTAATGGTCATTTTCAATCTAGGTATTGTATTTTTTTTTTCTAGCATAAAAAGGTACTCAACTTATTTTTTTGGTTAATTTAGGTATTCTCGTTAAATATTTAACAATCATCCGTTAAGTTTTCAAGTTCACCGCCGCTACCACCATCCCTAATGATGATTTGCATATGATGATCTGGATTACGAGTCAACAGTGACTCGGTGTTCGTTTATTAATCTGTGTATATAACAAAATTGCTGTAGTGCATGTAGTAGGATTTGACAAGCAACCGGAAACAAACCTTCCATTGCTTAATGAAATGATATCAACAAAATGGGCAAAACAAATTAATAACCAACATAAAACTCCATAAGTGCTCTATTATATGTTAATAATGTTAATCAAACAAGAGTGTCTTTCCATGTTTATCAAGCCGGCCTGACTCTCTTGATTTAATCAACCAGTCTTTTAGAGATTCGTATACCGCAAAATTGAGCCCAACATAGAGCACCTACTAAAAAACATGATGTGGGTATATTATTTGATCTTGATATAGTAAAATATTCACACAATGAAATCAAAACTTATCAACGGATGGAATTTAAAGTTCACATCCTTCATATCAAAGGATAATGGTGGCGACAATAATTTATGGTGGAGGTAGTAGTGGTGGACTTTAAATGTAAAAGTTAACGGATGATTGTTAAATATTTAAATAAAACACACAAATTGGCCAAAAAAAATAAGTTAGGTGCCTTTCTATGCAAGATTAAAAGTACGATACCTTCAATGGAAATTACCCTTAAGTTGTGTACCTTTTTGTGTCTTTTGCCCAATATAAAACAAATGAGACATATAAATTTATAACATTAAATAGAATTCGATTCATAATACTAACCAGGGGCGGACTTGGCTTATAGCACGGGTATGCACGTGCATACCCTGCGATTCGACGGGCTAGTGTAAAAAAAAAAAAAAATTTAACAAGTATACATAGAGCGCATACCTTTCAAAAATATCGAACTTGAGTGCATACCCTATTTTGAAATCCTAGGTCCGCCACTAATACTAACTTAATGTTAAAAAAAAAAAACGCATTTAGGTGGGTCTCATGCTTTCAACCGTGTTAGTAAGAGGCTTAAGAGACATCAAGAGGTCCTCATCTAGATAAGTAGCATATTTGAACTTCAAACTGTCTCTGAA
>BQNB010164787.1:0-14297 GCA_026074375.1 Tanacetum coccineum
GACTTGTGTTTTGTGCCCTGAAGTAGCACCCCAAATGTTACCATTCCGCTGCGTTGTCCTGATTTTTGGGGGTGTTACAAATTCCATAATGTCTACTTTGATCCTTTTGTTTTCCTTTTGTTTCATTCTTGTTTCATTGTTTTGTATCATTGTTTTGTATCATTAAATCAATATAATTCCCAACAATTATCACCACCTAGAAATTGTATACCACCAGATATACTTTTACGTGTATCGACACAGTCTGCATGATCTGAATCTAAAAAAGCAGTTAGATTAAAGCCGGTGTCCTTCGGATACTAGAGTCCCATGTTAATGGTATTCTTAAGGTACCGAAAGATCCGTTTAACCTCTTTGAGGTGCTTTTTAGTTGGTCTCGCTTGATAACAAGCACAATAACATGTTACATGTATAATATTCGGTCTACTTCCTGTTAACTACATGAGTGCTCCGACCATACTATGATATTTTGTTTGGTCAACTAGAGTTCCACTCAAGTCAGCATCTAAGGGTTTAGTAGCCATTGCTTTTTAAGTATCTCTTGAGCATACTTAGCTTGGTTTATAAAGATACCATGTGGGGATTGGTGGATTTGAATTCCTAAAAAGAATTTTAGCTCCCCCATCATAGATATTTCAAACTTGCCATGCATTAGTTTTTCAAATTTTTTTGGAAAGTTTTGGGTTCGTAGAACCAAATATAATGTCATCAACGTAAATTTACACAAGCAATATGTCTTCCCCTTTTTTAGTAATGAACAGAGTTAGATCAATAGAACCTTTGGAGAATCTTTTGGATACCAGGAAGTTGAAGAGTTCATCATACCACACCCTTGGAGCTTGTTTGAGTCCATATATTGCCTTTTTGAGACAGTAGACTTTTCAAGATGATGTGGGTCTACGAATCCATCTAGCTGATTGACATAAACTTTTTCCATCAAAGGATCGTTAAGAAATGTTGTCTTAGCGTCCATCTGGTATACTGGAAATGATTTGTGTGTAGCATACGCAACGAATAACCAGACAGCTTCCAATCGAGCAACTGGAGCAAATGACTCTTCGAAGTCAATTCCTTCCTGCTGACTTTATCCCTTAGCTACAAGACGAGCTTTGTTGCGAATTAAATTATTCTCCTCATCACGTTTGTTTTTCTAGAGCCATTACATGTTAATAACATTTTTGCATAGTGGTTTGTCGACTAATTCCCATACATCTAATAGATCAAACTAGTGAAGTTCTTCCTGTATCGCTTCAATCCATGTGGAATCAGCTATGGCTTTTTTGATGATCTTTGGTTTGGTTCGACTCACGGTGAGTGCGAACATACACATCTCGTCATCTGTTTCTAGCTGACGTCTTGTTCTAATTGATTGAGAAGGTATCCAATGACTTGTTCTAACAGATGATCTTTTGTCCAACGATGTTCAGAAGGATGTCATTGATAGAATGTATGCATGTTTGACGAGTCAACATATCGAGAAGATGTTTCCCCTTGTTCTTGTATCAGTGTACTAAATATGTTGATAAATTCAACTTCATCAACTTGTGCTTATTCTTTATTGGTTTCTGCTTGATTAATGTTCTCATTGCCAGTGACAGTTGGGGCTTGAGTTGGTTCTTGATTTGTAGTTTCAGGTGTTGTTTGAATGTTCAATAGAAGATTATATGCAGCAACGGTTGTTGAAGTAAATGGAGTTGTGTTTTGTTGATGATGTTGATTAGGTGCATTAGTAGTCAAAACTCATGTATTTTTACTACCAACACAATTATTGGTACGTCCAAAGAATGAAGAATTATCGAAGGAATTATCCAGAGCTATTATGATCGTGAATATGGTGAAATTACACCGAGTTTCGTAGTATAGTATAGTGAAAAAAAATTAGAAAATCGCAACAAAAAAGAGGAGGAAAGTTTGAAAATAATCATTTCGCAAAAGCTTTAGACCAACGGAATTATATGAAGGATCGATTATTCGTTGATACGTCTTATAAGTCAACAATGTAAAGTTTTTTATAAAGTGGTAGATATCACCACTTGCCTTGTAAAAGTATGTAAGGTATGGGATGATTGGGAAGTTGATCATTACAGGAATGCCAACTCAGGTTGTTGTTTTTGATCTATGATGAAGACGTTTGTAAATAGTTGTGTCTTAATCATGGTAACGGTCAGGAAAAAGTGTCTAGCAACTTATATCTTGGACCTAGTCTATTTGTTTGGTAATTTTTGTTTAACAACAATTTATTTCCCTTTCCTAATCATTAACCATGTGTTTTACGTGAATGAGGATATATACGAGCATGCATGCCTATTCTATTGTAACGGCCATGTATGCATGTATCAGTTGCCTTGTTGGGTTATTACTATTGGTGAAAGTTAGAAGATCCATACCCTATATCATTCTTCATCCTTACCCTTGGTTAAACTCGAATGAGGATGTGATCGAACACACATGTATATTCCGTCGTTACGGCCATGTATGTGTGCTTTAGCTGCCTTGTTGGTGTGGTACTTTTGGTGAAAGATTATAGAATGATCAACCTTAAGCCTTGTAATAAAAACCTATTTTACCTTTGTAGGATCCCGATTACTATTTCCACTTCATATAACAACCACGAATCGATCAAGAAAAGAGAAAGAGAGTTGATTTCTAGAGAGAGAAAGAAGAGAGAGAGTTGAGAGAGAATATAGAAAAGTGAAATATTATAAATGAAATCAACTCCTTTTCCAAAGAGGAAAAGTTACTTATATACCCCGACACATTAAGTGACGTTCGGGATATTTGACTAGGACCCGGGCTCGGGTTTTGCTTGGGATTAAACCCGAAACATATACAATATTAGATTAACTATCAAGCCCAATTGCTGATACATTTCTATTACAACGTTAACTAATTGATTGACCGAGACTTAATTACATAATGAACGAACTTTATGTTTGACTCAATATTTTAAGGCTAACAATCTTCCCCGAAGTGAGTTCATTGACGACACTCCTTAATGAGATCAATGAGATTTCTTTCGTCATTAAGCTCATGTGGTCTTGGTCTTTCTCTTTGTTCTTTGTTGTAGTCTTGTTCCTTCATGCTTTGCGATCTTTACTTTTGAGTCTTTGACATTGTCTTTAACTTCTATGCCATTTTGCGATCTTGAGTCTTTGACCAACATTCTCATACTGTGCCTCATCTTGAAAGCTTCAAATAAGAGTTTGCAGAAGTCTTTGTCTTTAAATCTTGAGCTTTCATGATAAATTGTCTTTGTAGAATGAGCATGAACATGTGGTAATGAATCGACTTTGGTTGATTGGGATACCGTTACCACCGTTTTAACCTTCATGTTTACGTTAGTGATAATCGAGAAAATTGATTTGAAAATCAATCGACATATTACTTGTAAAAGTGTTTTTGTAACACATCGAGAGTTTTAATCTTTTTATCAAAATTCATCAACCGTCAATTCATTTATTGGACCAAATCGATATCTTGTTATCACAAGTTTGATTCATATAGAATCTCGCATGTCACCTACCAAGAGCTTGTTTGATGCTGACTCAAGCAGGATTTCCATCTTCATTGTGAATACTTATAGTATCACTCGGATGTTCTGGCAAATATCACAATGATATTGCGTAGGACTCTTGTTAACAGCTTGTAAACTTGATGATGTTCAACAAGTGTTTGAAATAGAATGTGTCCTAACGAGATTTTTATTGATCTCTTGGCTCTAGACTCGATTAGTGCATTTTGGTTTTAGTACTCGGAGGCTGGAGCAGACTGCCACCTATTCAATATCAACAATCTCGGAGTGAGATGTCAATAGATAACGTGTGTATCTCCGTGACAAATGAGACAAGTTTCTGTTGAGAGAAACCCGAATGGCTGGGAAGGGTTGTGCATTGCATCACTGGGTCCATGATGTCGTTTTCAATGTCAGCAATCAACTTGTGATTCTGACAGCATATGTATTGACCCGGTTTCTGCCTTAAGTTGTGTGGAGGGCTTCTTTGTTTACACCCTTTATCCATACATTTCTTTTTATATCTTCAGCCCTTCACATGCTTACCAAGACTCATTACTAACCACCTTGTTTGATAGGTTTCCAGTGTTAAGCTCAATCTTAGTTTTGAGCAATATTGCCCATATACATTCAACTCCAAATCATACCTAAGGACTGAGAGCTATTTCTAACTTTGGATTATCTTGGGTAGATTCCCTCTGCGTTCTGGTTGAACATAGGATACTGACATTCCGTAAACCTAACCACCTTATGGAACCACAGAATCGTCATGAATTAAGATGTTGTTGCCTGTAAGATCGAACCATATAAACCTTTTCTACTTTTTCACAGACATTGATTCCGAATTGGATCATGATTTTAATTACATTTTCCCTCCCCTTAAATTTAAAAATAAACCACTTAGTTTTTTGAAATTCCTGTGATTAAATAAATGTCTTAAAAATTCTGTGGGGAGAAAATATTATCAGCAAGAATGGTTTGAGGAACATTTTGATTATGTTTGGATACCTAAGAGTTGTCTGTTGATTGATGTAATTGTCGTTGTTGATGTATCCAAGAACATTAAAACTTTGTTTTTCGAAAAACTCCCCCTCAAAAATAGGACCAATTGAGAAATTGTTGTCTTTTGAAAACATTGTGAGGGTTGGAGTGTTGAACACACAATTTTGAAAGATTATGAATTGTCATCGAGAAATTCTTGAAAAATTGTGTTCAACTTTTTGAAAAACCAAATGTTAGAGGACTTCTCTTCTAACGCTAAGGGTAAGCGCACTGATACGTACACTATCCTTTTTCTTGAGCTAAAAAACATTGAATGTCTTGTAAGAACAGCTCAAGACCGAGAAATGTTAATTTTCTCGTTGTGAGGATAAGTTATAAACCTTCCTTTATTTGAAGTCTAGGTTATGTACTGATATTTGCACATAATCCATCTTGAAAATTAGAAATGACATGTTTTGAAGCTATTGAAAACTCTCGCTCGAACTTTATTTACACACCCGTGTCAATGTTAATCGACATTTCTAAGCACGTAAATGTTATCGATTCCAAGAGACATGTCGAGAAGAATCTTTTTGGAAATTTTCTATTTTTTAGATTTTGTATTTATATATATTTACCTATTGTCTTCAACATTGCTATGTGATGGTGGAATAGTAATTCTAACTCTTGTCGTGATGTAGCTGTCTTGTTTGCTTAAAGAACAAATTTTGTAACCAGCTTTGAACTTGACTATTCATTTGCTATGGTCTTGAATTCCGAGTTCTGAACGGTTATGATCAGAAGTCATTTGATGAAGAACGAGGCCTGAATTGATGTGAACAGACGTCATTTAAACATTGAGGAATGGGGCCTGAAGTGTTATTTTCAGCAGACACCATTTGTCATTAATGACCGAGGCTTGAACTGTTGTGTTCAAACGTCATTATGTTGATCATCAGATCAAAATTCCTTAAAGCCCTATTTTCTGAGATATCTGTCTTTTCCACAACCAAACTCTTAGTCCTTCCTTTTTAGGATTGAACGATGTAGCTATACTTAAGAGAGTACATGCACTAACATCAAGAGCTTGTTCGCTTTCACATTGGTTAGTGATATCTTCTTTGAACCATTTGGGGGTTCACTGTCAACCTTTGTTGTGCTAGAGGTGAATATCTTTTCGGTTGGAACCCATCTAAGACAAACAGTCTTGAGAATTCTACCCGTTGGTTGCCACCTAAGACAAGATCTAGGACTTGTTGTTCTCTCATGCATAGTGGAAGTCCTTTTTATTGAAAACCTATGTCCTTTTGGGATCTGTCTTTTTGGTTTTGTTGCAACCCTTATTTGCTCTACGGGTTTGTTTCTGTTTGTTGTCTTATTGGATGGAACCTTAGCACGCGAGTTGACTTCTTTCAGGAATTTTATTACACAAGCGTCATGATTGGCATTAAAGACACATTTCTGACATGTCGAGCAAACAAAATGTTTGGAGTCAGAAAAATTTCTAGGGATCCTAGAGTGTTCATGTGTCTTTTTCTTAGCTTCCTCTAGGTAGTGATTATGAACAATGTCGTTTGAGCTATACCTAGATGAGCTTGGTGCAATCATGTGATGAGGTTTTGCAGGGGCAGATTCTCTTCCCTTAGGCAAATGATGTGTAGTGACTGGTTTTGACAAGTCGTTGTTCACATCAACTTGGGAGGCAAACCGTGGTTTTGAAATTTTAGGTCGTTCAGACTTAAACGCAGTCGGTTGTCTAACAACTGATTGGTTTCTGTGTGGTTGTAAAACTGGTTTCCCCAAGATTGATGGTTTTGCAAACTTAGTATTCACACTATTTCCTGTTAGTTTCCTTAACTCATTTTTTAATGCTGCAATTGCAAACCCCTTTTTCTGAATCTGAGCTAGTACATCAGCATTTTCATTAGACTTTTTGTTCAGTTGTGCCATTAAAGAGTCATTCTGGTTTTTGGTCTGAACTCGTGTCGTTTTGATAGAATCAAAAAGATCTTTGTAAGTCTATTTCAAGTGCTCTTTTTCTTTATGTAATAGCTCATTCTCTGCAAGTAATTTAGCCACACTATGTTCCAATTCGATCTTTATTGTTTCAATTTCATCGATGTCATTATTAACCTTGGCTTCATTAGCTTTCTCTTTCAAAAATTAACTATGTTGCCCTGATTTTAAAACATTGTTTTCCATTTGTAGTTCAAGATTAATACAATGTGCTTCGAGTTTTGCAAAATCTTTTTGACACTTGGCAACAGTCTTTTTGAGACAAACATTTTCACACTCGAGTAATTGATTTAAGAGTTCAGTTGTCCTGTTATCAGTTAATTTAGCAGGCAAAGGACGTGTGTCATAACATTGATCTGCATTCTTGTCAACCTCTCCTTCATTATTGGATTCAGGTTGCTCAGTATGCTGTTGTCCTGTAGCAGATACATTATCATCAACAACCATTTGTACCTCAGCCTTTGGCTCTTCATCATATATGGGTCTGATATATGTATCATCAACATGTGCATCATTCCCTGATCTGCTGCTTGTATCCTGCTCTTGTGATTCTGTCCCATTGCTTTCAATGATAACTAAACTAGCATCCAATGCTTTACTCGAATCAACCTTTTCCTCTGTCGTCTGCATCAGTCTTTCATTCACCCTGCTGTCATGCTCTCTTTTATGCAGTGCTCTTTCATCAATCGACTTTTTGACATATTCCATGAATTAGACCAGTGTCTCACGGAATTCTGGAATATCAAGTTGAGTGTATTGTAGAAAGTAGTTGCGTGTCATTACAATATATTCATCATTTAAATAAATCTTTGACTTGATGAACATCTGAAACTGTGTCTCGAGAACTTTAAAAGAAGCCATGGATCCAATCTCTTGAAATTCGTTGTTATCAAGTTGCTTTTGAAGTTGATCCATGTTTAGGAACATCGTGCCTGTAAAAGTCTCAAAATCTTGACCAAAGAGTGTTGCAAACGCGCGTCCGAATCCATTCTCGGTTCGACTTCCTTTTAAGTCGTTGTTTGAAAGACGCTTGAGGTGTGAATGAAGTCGTTGAAAAGATACCATGCAACTTTCTTTTGATTCGTGTTGAATTAGTTGCATTTGTTGTTCTTCTAATTTCGAACACGAAGATAAGGTATCCTTCTTTTCCATTTTATCGAGAATTGAAGTGAAAAGTTATTGTATCTTAAGTGGATATGATGTGATTGAAGTTGTGGTTTTGAATACAATTATAGATCACGGGATTTTACAAGTCTATGATTAAAACCGATAAAGAGTTTAACGGGATTTTACAAAATCAATAGAAAACCGTGAGTGAGTAATTGATTGTGTTTAAGGTTTGTTTGTTATGAATTGATCGTCTTTTAAGTTCTTGTTTATCTTGATGTTATGTTTTGATTAGACAATGATTAATAGATTCCCAAATTCGGTCAAATACCACCTTATGCGCGGACAAAACGCAGTGTCTTTAGTCAAAACGCAATGAGACAAAACGCAACCTTGAGACAAAACGCAAGCTGTCCTTGGCAAAACGCAATGAGCAAAACGCAAGATTTTGAGGCAAAACGCAATGAACAAAACGCAAGATCTTGAGGCAAAACGCAATGAACAAAACGCAAGATCTTCTAGGCAAAACGCAAGATTTGTTGCGATTTGGGCAGCATAACGTTGAGATTTACTTTGATAAAGGGTCTTCAGTAGATAAAATGCAATGACCAAAATGCAATGAGAGCAAAACACAATGACCAAAACGCAATAAGAGCAAAACGCAAAGACCAAAACGCAATGACCAAAACGCAGTGAGAGCAAAACGTAATGACCAAAACGCAATGAGTGCAAAACGCAATGACCAAAACGCAATGAACAAGAAAAAAACTTTCAAACTTCTTGAAAGTCTACGAAAATGAAAATTAAAACCACCTAGTAATGATGCAAGGGATAGTTCTAAGCCCGAAAGTACAAGTCTTTAACATCTTTAACCACAAACAAAGATCAAATCTTGATTTTTCTTGTTATTTTTTTCGAACAAAAAAAAAATAAACAAACCAAGCCACGAATTTGATCTTGTTTAACCACACGAATCAACCATGAATCCACACGCAGCTCTGATGCCAATTGTAGGATCCCGATTACCATTTCCACTTCATATAACAACCACGAATCGATCAAGAAAAGAGAAAGAGAGTTGATTTCTAGAGAGAGAGTTGAGAGAGAATATAGAAAAGTGAAATATTATAAATGAAATCAACTCCTTTTCCAAAGAGGAAAAGTTACTTATATACCCCGACACATTAAGTGACGTTCGGGATATTTGACTAGGACCCGGGCTCGGGTTTTGCTTGGGATTAAACCCGAAACATATACAATATTAGATTAACTATCGAGCCCAATTGCTGATACATTTCTATTACAACATTAACTAATTGATTGACCGAGACTTTATTACATAATGAACGAACTTCATGTTCGACTCAATATTTTGAGGCTAACAACCTTTATAAACTTGTTACTCCTTAGCTCTAGTGGTGGAGATGAAAATCCTTGCCAAGCCTATGATAGAATACTCGTCACAATCGAGCAATTTAGCGAATTTGTTACATGTTACCACATATATTAGTTGAGTGATTTGAGTATTTTCATCTTCCTATTTCGTGAGGTGTTTGGTTGTGAACTTGTAATAGATCAAATAAATGCTTAACCGGAAAAATCCTTAGGGATACATTTTCATAAACTTCTAAAAGCTAGGTGGGGGGATATTTGATGACATCAAATAACATCACTTTTATAGCATCATTTATCTCATGTAAATAACTCATTTTGTATACTTGTTGCAAAGTATTGTTACTTAATCGCTTGTATTTGAGAATTGCAGTAATTATGGGGTACTTGGTAAAAGTTAACTAAAAGGCACGCATTCTGGAGCTTAAACGAAGATATTTGAAGATTAATGTTCTGACAACCAATACACCGTATCCATCAAAGAAGATACGGCGTATCTGTGCCTACACTTCACCAAAGACCACGAAGAAAACAAGATTCAATACGCCGTATCCAGGAGAGACCAATACGCCGTATTCAATCCATATGGAAATAAAATATTCTCGAAGATATCAAACGTGGTCCCTACTCCAAGAAATCCCCAATACGCCATATCAAAGACTTTTGATACGCCGTATTGACCTTTTTCCAGACCTTATAAATAGAAAACTCAAAAACTAGTTTTAAGTGTGCAAAATCATATTCTCTATACCTAAAACAAAAATGTTAATTTTCAGAGGAGAAAAAGAGTAGAAGAGGTCAAGCAACGTAATTAATTCCATAGGACACAACGTATAATTTCTTGTACTCTTGTAATCGTTTAGTTTTTGATATCATTCGTTAACTCGGTTAGTTTACCTTGGCTAAATAATTACTTTTTTTATTAATTATGATGTTTGAAGGCTAATACCTTTGGGTATTAGTCATTATTATGAAGATCTAAAAGTTTGGTTTGTTTATCTTGATTTCTTAATTTATCGTTGATTGCTTGTTTATGTTTATCAATATACTTGTTTATGTGCTTAGGTATGCGACCTATCATTCAACTGGGTCTAGTCTTACATATTTAATGCGCTGCAACTTCGGTGTTGTTTGGGCATAGGCTAAGAGTTCGGGTTAGCTCTCCATATTGCAATTTATATATCTAGAATCTTAGGATCACAAATATTGACCTATATTTGCCTTTAGTTTAGTGAGCTTAGTTGGACCAGCAGGTGACCCTGGGATCAACGAGTACATTCTTATTCCATTGATAAGGACTCGGACAGTGGACTACTAGTATATAAAGTGCCGTTAAATAGTAAGTGGGTAAAGTCTCTATGAGATAGGGTTTAACAAGATCACCATTGCCTTAATCCCTAAGATAGATTATAATCAACAAATAAGGATGCTTTATGCGGATGCATTTAATTATGACAGAATTTTACGTGTCTAGGTTTAAGGAAGAAGTACCGTCTTAATCTTAAGAATGATATGCCGCCTCGAGATAAGTAATCATTGCACTAAATAAACAAACAAACACTCTTATTGGATTAATAATGGTTAATACAGTTTTCTTATATTTGGCTAGACTGCTCTTTTATCTTCTGTTAATTTACTTGCATATGTTTTAGTGTCTTGAATTGGTTTTGGTCACCGCAAAACCCGTGCCAGTCTCTCAGGCTGAAAAAACTCCCTTATCTATTAGATTTAGGATTAACATAGGTTTAGCATAAATTAGACTAACTTAGATTAGAAAAATCAAAATATTGATAAATTGAAAGTGTTTCTCGCTCTTAGTGATCGACCACCTACTTATCACGAAACTACCACCGACCAGGTACACTGCCCGTTAAAGTGATGTTTTTGGTTAAGTCGGCAAAATATAAATTTAAAACTTGAATCATAAAATTAACACCACACAACGACACATTACATTGGTTTAAAAATGCATTTTGCGATCCAATGCGCTAATGGTCCCAAAGGTCATTGCGTGATGCGTAATACAAATGCGAGCGCAATTTGGACGCGATGCGTTTATTTTGAAAAAGTATGAAATTTTTTTATACATAGTATATTCCACCAAGTACAAAGTAAATGCAATAAACTTTCACTATATCTTACTAGCATATTGAATTTGGGCTAATAATCTATTTATGTAACAAATAAATCAAAAGCAAAGTTTGACATAAAATACTTACCAAAACACAAGATACTACATATTCGTTATTGTGTTTATTTTGGACATCCTTTAACAAGTTTTATTTTAAAATGCCATTAAAATATGTGGGTATCTTTTATATGGTATAATTTTGACTAAAATGACCTAAATTCTAGATAGCGACAATTGCCATCGTTGCTGGCATTACACAAATGCGGTAAATTGCGGTATAATGCGAATGCAATATGGGATGACCTTGCATTAGGCACCATGATGCGAAATTTTAAATGCAATGCAATGATGCGTGCCATTTGTGCAATGATGCACGCATTTTTAAACCAAGTGTTTTACTGATCTGCTCATATTGCTTCTTAATTGTGCTTCTAGGTTTTTGGTTAGTGGATTCTGCAGCAACTGTTCTCTTAAGGGGTGTTGCAGCAGATTAGTTCACAGTTCGTTTGGATTCTCTAGTACTAATACGCACAGCCATAGGCATTTTAGTCCTAGAATTTACGCTATTAATATAATGAAGAACACACATATCATGATTGTCATTCAGCACACTTTTTTAACAAGTAACACAGACAAAGTTTACATTCGATGTCTTAGCATTCAAACTATCATTACATGCAGTTACAAATGTTTTATTATTAGAAAATTTAAAATTCCTACGGTGGTTTACTACTTGTTGTTTCTTCCCTTGACTATTGTTATGCATGACTCTATCTTCCAATTAATTGCTCTTAAGATGTGGTCTGCTAACACTAGCAGTGGAAATTACTCCTGTAGAGAAAGACACGCGTTTGTTAGTTTTCCTAATGTCTTGAGGAAACTGTGGTGTTCTAGTTTGATTAGGCTTTGTGTGCACTTTATACACCTAGAGCAATCACATTTGTGTTCTTTAAAATTGACTTCACATTCTGAGGCAAAATATGTGGAGTGAATGGATTTGAAAAATCATTGGACACTTTATTTGTGGTAACTGACTTTGACTTTGAAAAATTTGTCTTTGCAAGAGAATCTGAAAAAGTAGCCGGTTTACCTAAAACAGATTGTCTTTGACTTTTAAAAGCATTCGGTTGTCGAATAACCGATGGTTTTTCAAACTTAGTTTCCATATATTTTCCTTTCATCTTTTCAATGAGTTTTTTCATCTCACTTATTGCAATTCCTTTGTCTTGTAATTGAGCTTTCAAGTCTTAAATTTCAAAATATTGATCACGTTCTTTCGTAAATACTTTTGACTGATTTTCTAAGAAAGCTTTGTCATTTTTATCTGTTCTTGACATTGTTGTAAAGCAAGTTCAAGATTGATAGCATATTGTTTAAGTGCTTCAAAACTCTTTAACGTTGTATTACTTTTTGAAATCTCTTTTTCAATACGTTCATATTTGACAACTTGGTCCACATAATCACATTGTAAATCAGTAAATTCATCGAGAGTAGTATGCACACCAAGTATAGCATTCATGTGATCAACATAATAATATTCCTTGGAAAATTGATCGATCTCATTCAAAAACTGTGTTTTTTGAGTTTGCAGTTGAGATTTGAGAGAGTCTACTTCATGTTTAAAAGAATTAAAGTATCTCAAATCAGCAACCATTTCCTCTTTCAAACATGAGTGAATTTTTTCTAAATCAGCATTAAGTTTTCAAATTTGGGGACAAAAATTTCCTTCGATTGTATTTTGAATGAACAGATCTATATGACCAAAATATGTCCTTTTAGCGATTGTTTGTTTGCAACATTCCACTCCATCAAAAATCATATCGACACTACTTTTAATTTTGAAAAATTCTTTAGAGCTTTTACACTTTTGATCCCATAGAATAGATTCATCCATCTGTTTTTCTAACAAAGTAGTTTGTTTATTAAAAGACTCTTTTGAATTTTCATTCCTGAAAGGTGTGATAACGCCTAAATTATACATGTTTTAGCAGCATTATTTATATATATTTTATCATTTCTCATGAACTTTCGATACTCAACAGCATAAATTATGTGCAGGTTCGCTTAAAGTTATCCTGAGCTCAAAAGAAGTAAAATTCAAGTGTTTACGATTATTGGAAAGCAAGTTAGAAGAAAAGAAAAACTCAAGGCTGAAAAAAAGATCCATGTACGTCGCCGTACTTCCAAACGAACTCAAGAATTATAGTCAATTAAATGAAGACTGCATTTACACCTCAAGTACGCCGCACATTATTTCTTTTGCGCCACACTTCTTAATTAAAATTAAATACCCCTCGCATTTATACCATAAGTGCGCCGCACAATCTTTTGTGTGCGCCGCACTTTTACCCCAAACTCGGCCTATAAATTGGGACGAATTTCACACACATTTTCATCATCTCATACTTACTTACTTGATTCCATTAATCTCACACACAACCAATTCATCATATCTCGAAACCTTCATTCCAAAAACAACATAAACCTTTTAAGATTGAAGATCAAACCACGAAGAACGAAGAAGAACGATATCATAGTTGTAGGTCCTTATAAACAGGATCTGAATGAGCCTTGAACGACTTATAGTCCTTTGAATAAATCCAAAGACACTATGAGAGACAATAACTGTGAATACAAATATTGACGCGGAATATCAATATCTATACCAAGATGAACACAAGAACGAATACCAACTTTGCTATTACTATTACTATTTGATTGTGAATTCTCAATCAACTCATATCTTTACAATACTATTCTATGTTCCTTTTATAGACTTAAGGAACCCTAAACGCGTTAAGAGATAATGCTTATCTCTTCCTAGATTAACGCTAATTGATAACTATTACTATAATTACAACAGACTTAACTGTCTGGTCAAACAGTATTAACTTTAATACTGTCAGACTTAAGTTAATGCTGGCAGACTTAACTTGCTCTACCAGACTTAACTTCTATTACTAACAGTACTAACTATTTCTATCAGTACTAACTATAACTAACAGACTTAACTTTAATACTAACAGTATTAAGTCTGTTTACAATATTTTCCTAACAATCCTCCCCTAACTTGATCTTCATTCATGAACTTCAAGTTTCTTCAAAAACATTCTTGATCTTTAAACACTTTAAGCTTTAAGAGGATTGTCTTGAACTTCT